>PTEX01000033.1:1186285-1232379 GCA_003342815.1 Eudromia elegans
GGTCGGTGTCGGAGCGGGCCCGGGCCCAGTGCCGGTTCGGAGGAGCCAGGGTGGGCTGGGGGTTCAGGGTCGCGGCGCGGTGCCGGCGGCCGCGGGGCGCTCCCAGCCGCGGAGCGGGGAGGCGGGAGGTCGGTTCGTGCGCCGCGGCCTCGGCCTCTGCCCCGGCGGGCRAGCGGAGAGGGAAGGGGGGTCGCTTCTGCGAGGACCGCCCTCGGAGGGACCATGGAAGGGAATTAATTTAAGGAAGAAGGGAGGAGATCGTGAGCACAATTAAATCGTAATTGAAAGACGCTCTGAGTTGGCTAGGGACAGGGAGACCATACAGGGCTAAGGCTTGGCCTGCAGGGAGCATTTAAAAATACAGAAGTAAATGAGAGGACAAACAAGTTAGAAAATGTTTAGCTTGCCGTGTAAGGAAATGATGTGTTCGGCAGCAGTGGTGGCTGCTGAAAGGAAGCAGGGGAGAGGTGTAAATGGTAAGCCAGAAAAACAGGAAAAACAATAAAATCCACAGGTTATTTAGCTTAGAGTGTTAAAAGCTTTTCTTTTYCCCCCTCACAGTTTATTTTGATTTCACTTATGCCTTGCTTGAAACAATTTATTTAAGTTGGGTATCTTTTCAGTTTTTGCTTTCTTAACTTCTGAACAAGCAAACGTTGTTTCTAACTTTGACATCATGAAACTGGGAGCAGAACCCTCTGTTCTCTTAACGCTGTGACTGCAGGACAGTCATTTACGATACTGGCTCCTCCTAGAGCCCATTTCTAGAGGGGCTGCAAAGCTCTTCAAGGATCTTTGCATTGAGCTAGAGGAGTTACTGATCCTGCCCAATTTACCTGTTTTCCACACTGCRTGTACCAAGGTAGCATTGCGCAAGTGTGGGGCCTCCACAATTGAAAAAGAGCTGAGCTGAAGCCCTCAGCCTGCTCCTTTGCTCGCTGCTGTCTTCATTAGAGATTGCTCCGAGCCTCAGCTGGCAATTAAAGTTGCATGAGGCTGTTACATGATGCATGCAAGTTGCTCTAACCCTTTTTTGACGGAAGGAAAGCCCAGGTGCCTGCTCCAGCGGGGTTACTGCAGAGTCCCTGCTCCCGACTCYGGTGCTGCTGAGGCTGCCACAGATGCTGGCTCCATGCTGGTGCTGCAGCCCCTTCCATGGGCATGCAGAGCTGAAGCATCAGGCCCCATCAGCTCATCACCCTCAGCTGACATCTTCCTTCTCTCAATTCCTCTCTGTTTCCCGCCTTCATGCATCTGCTCTTGTCACTGAAATTGTTCCTGCTGGAGATGTTCAGCAGGGCCATGCTCGCTTCATGATGTGCCCGGCTGCCTTGGTGCTGCAGCAGTGCCACAGGAGCCACGCGCCTTCTTTTCTCATATGTTCTCCTTTCTAGTTGTTCCTTTGCAATGTCCCTTGAATATTTTCATTTCCCTGAGACCGTATTTATGGATTGTGTCTGAAATGTCCTCTTTCATTTTTATTTATTTTTCTCTGCTATACTTAAGCTCAGGATATCATTATCCAAAACCACAATTTCAACTGCTGTGTCTTTGCAGGTGACTTGCTGATGTGTATTTGCCCTCCACACTTGACACCTGCTGTCCCAAACATAAGGTCCTGGTTGGTATATGATATCTCTGAGGTATCACAGATGRCAGTCTGATAATTGTAAGCTTGGTGTAGTAAAAACACATCCACATCTTGCTGKTTTTTTTATCTAGTGGCTTGTGCCAGTATCTCTGGTACCATTTTTGAGTTGGAATTTTCCGTGCTTGCGTATTTCATCTYGCTGGTAATTTCTGTGTAGGTGCTCTCTAATGCAGCTAACCCTSTTATGCATGCAGCTCAAATGCTCATCTTGTCTCTCAAAATATTTTTTTGTCTTAGTTCTGCCCACTCAGGAGGTTGCTCTGACCACCTCCCTTTATGCTGTCCGTTGACAGCAGCTGGCAATATTGCCAAAGGTTGCTGTTTGGTGGAGGGTGTTAGAGGACAAAACTTGATGTTGGAACAGAATGATCGTGTTTGACAACTGATCTGTAGCTATGTAGTTACCAGACCTCTATGACAGAGTTTTGTCAATGTGTTTATGTATGTATACATGTGCCTG
The DNA here is from genome assembly GCA_003342815.1 of Eudromia elegans. Lineage (NCBI taxonomy): Eukaryota > Metazoa > Chordata > Aves > Tinamiformes > Tinamidae > Eudromia > Eudromia elegans. The sequence goes on from PTEX01000033.1 coordinate 1,188,397, forward strand.
TCTGTATATAGAAAGATGTGTGTATATATATACACACTGTTCTTGCATAAGTATATCATTGTTTTGATGCTGAGACTTTGGGTATGTGTTCATATGAGCTAGTGATCTGCTATCCCACAAGCAAGGGTCATGTGAAGTCACACGAGTGCCAGAAGAAATTAAAACATTATCTTACATTAGAGGTTCAGTAACAGGTTACAGATATAATTAGAGACTGTGGAAAGAGCAATTATAGTGAGTCTGTTAGTTGTCAATGGTGATATGCTAAAGGTCTGGTACTTTTTAAAACCTTTGAGAAATACTGATCATCGCTAGTGTTTATTATTCCAGTACTGTCAGAAGTTTGGTCACTCTAAAATCCATCCTTAAATTATGTGCATCAGAGACATTAGTGGCTGTAACATTACTAGACCCAGTTACTTTATGCTAACTTGAAAATTACAAAAAACTCATACTGCAGCATCTCTTTTTTTGCATTGCCCTCACTTATGGTACAAAAAAATCAATCTGGCATGCAGTGATTTRCAAGTGCTTCATACTGATTAAAATTCTGAATTTTTGTCATAGATCAGCAGAAATTCCTTTAGTTTAGGAGAGCTGAGGCTTAAGTATCGAACTTTTTCTGAATAGCTAGTTGTTAAAATAATCATTTATTTACTAAAAAAAAAAAGTAGCTGCTCTGACCAGCACTGTAAGAAATGGTTTTAGAACAAAAAAAACCTCTCARTGATAATACTTTGCATGAATCATTAATCATGACTCATGATCAGCAGGCAGTGATGTCCAATTTGTTTTCTAATCCCTCACTTGCTGATGCTCTCTATTACCATAGTGATAATATTAGAGAAGTTAGTGCACATAACCACACAATTAAAAATGACAGACGCTTTCTGTCTTTTTTCTTGGAATAAAATTTCCATATCTTAAATCTCTTTGCACCTAAGTAGTATAAAAATGATTGAACGAGTATAATTTTGGCAGGGTATTAGGTTAACAGAACAGACTTTTTGTTTTTGAGCCAATCCTGGGGTTGCTAGACAATTAACTAAAGTATGTCTTATGAAGACTGAGGAGGTTTTGTATTCATTGAAAATTAGGAACTAATTGTTCTGTGTCAAATCAAGCAGAGTGTGGAAGGACCCTGAGCGATCTTTTCTTCCAGTGTTGTGCTGCACTTTGCAGAGAGCCTCTACTATCCATGTTTGCCGTGATTGTTTTTTCCTGAGCAAAAACTAATAGCTAGACAGAAGATTCTGTTGCATGAATGTGTGTTGAGGAATGACTAGGGGCGTTTTAAGATGCTGTGGATGCAGTGGAACACAGAAACGTAGCAAAATTATGTGTGAAAGCTGTGTGAAAGGCAAGTACCATGTTCAGTATATAATACTGTTKTACACATTTCCTCCTTTAGAAAACTATGTTGGTTCTGATGTTCTGTATTTAAACAAGATTAATTCAAAGTGGAGCAAGAGCTACTAGCATGATTAAGAAAGGCTTATATCGACCTGGACTATCTAAATAATGTTAAGATGCACTAGTGGGATTATGCAACAAGAAGTGCCCTCATATAGAAATGATCTTTGATTCTGTCTTCTCAACGATTTCTCTTCAGAATGGTCTTGTATGATAATTTYTTACATTTAAAAGAAATAAAAAGGAGACCCTGATAATTATGGATTCTCTCTATCTCTTTATATTTACTCTTTTTTTTGGAAAAATAGTGCAGAGTAAACTGGTGTATTGCAAAAGATCATTGTCTTCCTACAATTTTTGACCCTCCTTCTTGTTTTGAACACAAATATTTTTGCATAATTTTTACAAGACAAACTTTAAAACTATTTCAATTTTTGCCTTAACTATCAAGATCACTGCTTAAAACTCCCTTTTAACTTTGTGGGAATGGAGTTAAATAGTTTTTCAAATCCAATCTGTGGTGATCAGGCTTCTGTAGGTTTCTGTGACTGCTTCACCTCAGTGTTACTTTCTGCTTTCCTGTTGGGGTCTTTGTGGGAGGACCAAAATGGATCTCACAGGACAATCTCTGATGGTTTTCTTTTTTTCACATTTATTTCCAGAAATGGCAGCTTGTCTATGGAAAAACTTGCTTCAGACAGCGAAAGAAAGGATAATACAACAGCAGAGGGCATCACTATATGACTGTGCTCATGGCTATCAAGAAGAACTGATCAAGAAGAAACTTCAGCACTTTACTGGTGGATCCATCAACCTTTCCAAAGAAAAGGATGGCATTGGAATCTTGACCCTGAACAACCCAAAGTTAATGAATGCCTTCACAGGTATTCCTGGGAATGCTCTTTTCCTCATGTGCAGATTGTTTCCTCTTCAGTTAGCTATTCTATCATGTTTGTATCATTTGMGAAATGCGAAGTAATAGCAGAAAGAGAACAGTAAAGCCCAGTCTGTTATGGATATTAGATGTAATTTAAGTCAAATGGCTTAAACTGAACTTTTGTAGAGCCCTACAACTTCATTTTTTTCCTGAGTGCTTAGCAGGAGGCCCTCAGAACTGACTCGCAAGAAGTGCTGGGCAGCCCCAGCTGCTGTGGAGCTCACTAGTGGCTGGGTCTTGGATGTGCTAAGTGCCACATGTTAATGTACTGAGGTCCTGTTACTTGAGCTTTAATTGGACACCCTAGATTGGTGTATCTTCTTTAGCTCAGCTAGTGGTCTAAAATGATCTCTTCCCTCCTCACAAGAGTGCTGTGAAAATAAGTTATTAGTGTACTTGAATTAGTTATTGCAGAAAATAAAGGCTCCAAGAAAATGAGAAAATCAAGAGTTCTGTCTTTGCTTTGGACCTTGATTGGCATATAGTAAATGAGGCATGTGGCCAAGCATGTCTGTTTTAAGGTAGTGTATAGAGCCCTTTGGAGAGAGTACTCCATTTTATTATGTAATAGCCACAAAATTTGCAGGGCTGATCTTGCTGTGGCAGTGAGGTTAGTGCTTCTTTCTACTGTATGCATCTGACAGAGATTTTTATTGCTGCAGCAGGGAGGATAGAAGCAAAACCATGCTGGTCCCATGGCCACTGCAGCTGATGATGTAGAATTTTGATTCAGACTGCGTTTGATTTCAGTGTGATATTCCTCTCTGAACAGCGGTTGGAAAGGGATAGGTTGTGCAGCCCCAGCTTTACCTGAGCAGGACCCATTGCYTTCATCTGCCAGAGGCTACAAACACCCCACTTCAAAGAAACTTTGTTGATTCTGCGTCTCAGGGCTGAATACTGGGAGATGTGAAATTATATATAAATACAGGCTTCCCTTAGAAAACTCTTAAGATGTCATTAAACTTGAGAAAAATCCTATTTATGAGGCATTTACTTTACACAGCAGCTCYGTATCTCAAAGGAATTATGTCTATTCTAAGCTTGAGCAACTCATGGAACTGAAAGCGAGACAAAATTGTTAGCAAATTGGTAGTGGATGATTTGGAGCTTGTTATGCCTTTTTTTCTCCTCTTAATTGGAATCTGATAGCCACCTGTTTGAAATGGTCTCTTTGGAAACAAATGTTAACAAGGTCAGTTTTAGCATGGTGGAACCAGTTTCAGTAGCCTAACCTCTTACTAAACTAAAGCTGGCTTAAATTTAAAAGCAAATGGGCTATCCTGCATAAACTGCATAACAGTAGTGATAGTTCTACTGTCTAGAATTGACTTTAAAATGTTTATTCTTAAATTWTAACAAATAGGGAAGCAAATTGTTATTTTGGGTAAATTTAGTGTTGTAAAGAGCATGAACCTACTTATTGGTGTCAAGTACTGAAAGTCTGAGACAGACAAATGGAGGTTCTGCTTTAGTGGTGTGGCCTGATCATTGTATCAGTTATCACAGACTCTGTCTGTGGGTAAAATGTTAGTTTAGTGGTGTCACTGTAGACAATAACGTGAGGGATCCCTCTTGTGGGTAGGRGACAGGGTTTTTGAGGACTAATGTTCCTTGCCATAACATGCAGCTGGCTCATACAGTTTCCTTTTGTAAACTCGAATTCAGTTAATTAGATTTTTGGCTTTATGATATTTTTGCAGAAAGACTGTCTAGTACTTCCCCACTTTGATTATTAAAAACATTGCAAACAGTGGTTGCACTGTATCTTGCTTGTGGCACAGGATTTTTGGAATTCCAATTCAGGAAGAGTAAGGCTGCGACTGAACCTGCCTTTGGTGGTTGTTAGAAATACCACTCAGGGAGACCACTGAAGAGCAGCTTTTGATGCAGAATGGCAAAGTTGTCATCAGTAGATGCTATTTGCTTAAACTAATGTGGAGTAGGTTAAAAACAAAGATCTRTTGGAAGGGGAAAGACTGCCTAGCTGAGGAGTGAATTCTCAGTGTAGGTAAATATTCTCCCCTCTCCATTATACAAATAAAGGAATCATGTGGATATGATAACTGGCACGTGGTTATTTTCTGTGCTTTGCCAGCTCTTTGGGTGYGGTGAAATGAAGGTAGCATAAAGGTTACCATAAAATAGACTGACCTATGAGCAGATACCTATAAACTCATGTAGTGTGAATACACCCAATTGCAAACAAAAAATAAAGCAGCTGGAGTTTATGCTGAATACCTTGTACACCTTCTTGTGTGTGTGGCACAGACTGCGGAATATTTTTCAGAAATCCAAGAAGTCCATCTATTAGAGCGCTTGCAGGGGATTTTAGATGATGCTGTCTTGTATTTTTAAGCTCATAACTTATCACTAATAACTTGTTTTTGGTAGTGGAAAATGTAATATATGATGTTGATAATCGCATCCTCTTAAAAAAAATTCTTTCTCTCCTTTATGACAGGCACTATGATGATAGAGCTCCAGGAGAAGGTAACTGAATTGGAAAACTGGAAGGATGGCAAAGGCCTTATCGTCTGCGGTGCAGGAAACACTTTTTGTTCAGGATCTGATTTGAATGCTGTCAAAGCAATATCCAACTCTGAGGCAAGTAGTGATGCAAATTACATTTTTAGAGAAAAACAAGCTCTATGATATCCTGAGAATAAACTTCATACAGAGGTGTTTAACTATGCTTGTGCTGCAGTTAGACATGCAAGTCACAGAATGGAAATGTTCATGGTTAGAAAAATCCTGGCAGCCCCTTTAAGTAATAACTTAAGTGTTATCGTAGATGATTCATAACTTTGAATTAGCACATTATATAGTCTTTTTAGCCTACTGTTTAAAAGTATCATTTTGGTTTCTTAGGATTATATGTTGTATTTGCATATAAAATAACCCTTATTTCAGTAGTTTGACCTTTAAAAGCGGATGCAAGATATTATTTCTTATGTATACTAAAGTCGAAACAAATTTAAGAAGCATGGCTACTATTGCACCAAGATTTCAGTTTTGCCAACACTCTGCTTGTAGCTGGATGAAATGCCAGGACAACTTTGTGCTGTAGAGCTTTGGATTGATCTTATGTCAGATGAGTCATGTGTGCAACTTCGGCGTTGACAAGGTTGTTGTTGCTATTGTGGTGTTGCTTTTTGTTTATTTTTTATAACACCACCTGTTTTGGCTGCTTTTACAAATGCTATCATTCTTTTCATGAGTTAGTATATGGTTCCTGCCAATATATGAAGAAGGATCTTGTCACCTGTGGGGTGGGAGGGTGGGATCCATCACGATTTGCAGGTATAGTAGCAGGCGTCCTGCTGATGATTTGTGCTTATTTCAATTTTGAAGGTTTTATCAATACAAATTTATTTTAATTGAGCATGAGTATGAGTAAGAACACAAATTCAAGAACTGATTAATCTTGTATTACTTTAGTGATGAGTTGTGTGAAACAGCTTGAGAGTTGCTTTTTCTAAGTATCGAGATACCATGTTTTATAGACATAAAAAAAAAACTAGTCGCAGACATGTCTCAATTTCAGAAAACTACCTGTGTTCTTGAAATACCCAAGTAAAAACTCAAAAATTGTATTTGAGCTCTTCAGCTTAGTTTGACATTATAGTAACAGAAAAGAAGCTATAACCAGACATAGACTGGTTGATCTTTTTTATCTTCTTTTCTTTTTCCTGTGATTTGTAGTCTTAGCTTTTCTTTAAAATCCTGCATTTGGTAATTTTCAATGATTCTGTTTTCATATGGTTTGTRTTGGACATTTCAACATATTTTGTCTGTATGTCTAAGGAAACTTCTTGGAGCCACTACAGTGGGAGAGAGGGTTGACATAAGGATTAGGATCAGTAACAGATGTAGTGGTCAAAATGAAATGTGTAGGTATTGATTACAGCTTTGTTGAAAATTCTCTGCAAAGAACATAGATCTCATGCTAATATTGAAATGMAAGTGTAAGAGTCACAAGAAATGCTCCAAGAAGAATGGGACCTWGTTGCTTTCTGTACCCTTGGCAGAGTTCAAACTGTTTATCCCAAAGTGAGAATTCATGTGTAATGGCAACCTCTAATCATCTCTTTGATAGGATTTAATAGTTGTTATTAATTAGAACTTCAGTAAAGAACAGAATTTATTTTACTTCCGAGCTGCAGAGCTCTGCTGTACAACATGCTGTTAGGTAAGTGAATTTTGTCTGGTTTCAGGCGAGGTTTTCAGTGCAGAGGGTACCATAAGGCAGAAAGGGATGAGATTTGTGCCTGAACCATTGTGGTTTTTCCTTTCATTTTTGCAAGGCTGCTTTAGCTCATTTCTTTTATTAATGACCCAAAGCTTTTTCTTTTTTTTTTTTCTTTTTTTTTTTTATTTCCTCTCTGTTTGTTGTGTGTTTTGGGGGGTATAATGCCTGACATGCTTTGCCTTTTCCTGATGGGCAGCAAAGGCAGGTTGATGGCAAAGGATACTGAAGGATTTTCATGCCCTCTAGTGGCTCCTCCTCCTCTTCCTCTGATCTTGGCTTGTGCCTGACCTGAGAACAAACCCAAGCACTCTGTCCATTCTCCCTCACACTAATGACATGGTGACCAGCTTGCAGAAGGCAAATTAAGAGTGAAATTGACCATAAATTGCTAAATAGCCCCTTTAGCCCTGTTTCCCAAGCACAATAACCGCACTCTGCAGTAAAACTCAAAACACCATCTAACCAGAAAGTAGGGTGGRTGGCCTTGAAAGGACAGCAGAGAGGAAGGAAGGAGAGMTTTTGCTCTTGGTGCAAGCTGCTCTTGGTGCAAGCAAACCCTTCTGCTTTGGTGGCAAAATAGCTGCCGGTGTGGCTTGCCTCTCTGCTTCATGTGGAAGTGACTCTCCTCTTCCCTGCCTCCTTCCCTCTCCCCACCTCCATGCAAGCTGTTTTTTTGCAAGCTGTCTTTTCTTTCAGCATGTATGGAAACCTGGGTTTTGCCTCGCTTTCTGCTTGTTAGCTTCCTTCTTACTCCGTAGACAGTACTATAGAAAAACGTGATTATTCCACTGGACTCCAGTGGCTGCCTCTTGCTCAGATAAAATACTCTAGCAGCCTTATTTTTTTTTATCAGGAGGGTAATTGTGCTTATTTTTTATTTCAGGATAGTTTTTTCTGTGAAGTCATTTTTCCACGTGATGCAGGCTAATCTTCCTACCACCTGAGAGTAGGAAGACCTTTATTTCTGTCCACTCACTCATAACTGCATTTATCAAGCTGATCCGTTCCGGCGTTAATCTGCAATTACCATTTTGAGTTTGCTGTGAATTGAAGTGGCCGTTTTGAATGCAGGGCCTGTGCTGTGCTGGGTGAAAGCAGGTTTTATCTGCAGAGCGTGGCTTCGGCTGCCTCCTGATGGCTCCAGAACTGTGCAAGTCCTTATCTCAGCACTGGTACTTTTTATTTTCCTGTGAGGTTTAAGTTTTTCTTCTGATTCTGAAATATTAAAATGGTTGTTATGGAGGACTTGATCCTCCTTTAATTTAGAATGAGATTACTGTGACTGATTATAATAGTGAGTGTAGGATGTCGATACAGTGCTATGTATAAAGGCTCTCTTTGTAAACCATATTATMATTACTGGAATTTTCCAGCAGGCCTTTACTGTTATGAAGCTGAATGAATTCCCTGGTGCCTTTTATGGTCTTGCTATGGCAGCTTTTACCTGCCAGAGTTCTGGCCCTGTGTACCATAATGCTGCTCGGGGCAGGGTAGCATGTGGGAAACCAGGAAGCTGAAATCTTGTTGATTTCAAGACCTACTCCAGATTTAACTGTTGGAAGAGCTCAGGAAAAGCTCATTAAGCTTCTTTATTTGCTGTTACATGAGTCAGAAGCTTTTAATTAAGGCAAATTCATTATCTTATTGACCCTGGCACTTAAAGTTGGGTATTAAAAATCAGTAAATACTAATAGAGAGATGTTTGTAGTTTCCCYTCATAATTTTCTTTTTGAAAGACAAACTGAAATTGCTATCTGCTGCTTTTTATTTCCACTGTGTCCAAACACTGGTTTTAAAATCTGAATTAAATAACACGTATGCGGTTAAATGTATGTATAGTCATGGTCGTACTGCATTATTCATATGTCTTTGTTCCTGGTCAATACTGGGTGCCAGAAGAAGAGTATAGGAACAAGTAAGGCAAATAGTCTTTTTTTTTTTTTTTTTTTTTTTTTTTTTGTTAGCCTTCAGCAATTTGTGACTCAGGTTTCTGGAGCTAAAGATGTTACCTTGGATTTAATAACCTGTTACAGATTTTTTTTCTGTCACAAGTTTATCTAATTGTTCTTGAAGCCATGTATTATTCAAGAGGTTGCAATACTGTGCTGTAAAGCGTTTCACAGTTTAATGGCATGCTGCRGGAAGAAAGACATTTGCTTTTGAACCTGGCAGCTACTGATTTTATTTCAAGCTCTGTAATTCTTGTACTGGAAATGAAGGGAAGGATTGTTTCTTATTCACTATTGTTTGCAAGCAGAACGCTGCARGCTCATGTAAAACAAAAGCAAGGAGAGAAAGAAGACTCTTTTGGATTAAATGCTTGTGACTGAAAAAATAATAAAAAAAAAAGTAGTTGATCTTTTTTTCTTTGTAGATTTTGAGCAATAAAAAGTGTGCAGCAAAATATAGTCTTATTTTAAATGGAGTATTATGGGTATTTATGTGGGAGGAGAGAGAAGAGGAAAGGATGTGCAGTTTCATGTCATGGAAACTTGGTATTTTTCGAATGCTTTTTAGCACTTTGGCAATTATATTCACAGTGGCTTAACTCTAACTGAGATTATAAGATATGGATTGGGCTCTGATTTTGACCTAGCCTATAGCAGGCTTGTATTATTGCATCTTGAGGTTGGGTTGGGCTTCAGGAAAGGCTAGAAAAAGAAGGAGGAAAAAAAAAAAAAACCTCTTCTGGAGTAAATGTACTGAATATTCCTATCTGCTATGTTTTTGTATTTAATTGCATGACATTAAGATCACTTAACATTTGGGGATTTTTCTGTCTTTTACAGGATGGGATGAATATGTGCATGTTTATGCAAAATACCTTAACCAGACTTATGAGGTAATATGTTTTTCTTTTCCCTTCTTTATGAAATAATTATAAGGACTGGAATGTGTTTTGACTAGCTTTTTAGGAGCTATTTAAAGTTAAATATACAGTTTGAATATGTAAATTTGAATACCAGACTTCGTATTTGCACATGTGAATCAGGTAGATATTTGTAGATGTAAACCAAGCTTTGACATTTCACAGTTCTGGAGATAGGGCTTTCCGGAGGTATAAACAGAAAAAAAATCTACAGGTTTATATGTGGAGGGCCAGCAGAGACCTGGAGTTCAGGAAACTTGATCTTTACAAGTTCTAAATCTGACTTCTGTAACTCAGTGGAAATTAGTAGCTCGCAAATCAAGCAGCGCCAGCTTATGCAGCCTACGCAGGTAACATTAATATATTTATTTAATCTTGCCACTTTGTAAGAGGAATATATTCAATTCTACCATCTGGTACTTCTCAAAATCATTTTTTTCCCCTCTYCTTTAGATTTAGCTTCCCTTMAGAAATCTCGTTTCAATTAAATCTRTATGTGGCAGATTCTGCCTTTTGTCTGCTTAGRGCTCTTTGCAGATAAATGTTCTGTGTTTCCAAGTGGTGTATAYTGAGAATGTTATGAGTTAGYGTTGTTCTTCAGAGCCACCCAGGAGAGCGGAGACGCAGCCATAGTTACTGCATTGTAAGGAACGCTCAGGATCAGAGTTAGTCGTTTGTGTAAGCTGACCTCTGTATAACAAAATTCACATGCAGGGAAAGATTAAAGCCTTACCTGCGCTGTCTTGTCTGAGAGTAAGCACTGCATTGCAACCATAATAAGAGAGAGTGCTGCATTGCTCTGGGGAGGGCTGCTCTAGTCCTCTGAGGCAGCTGCGGCTCACTGACTCTGAAGAGGTTCCTCGAGTGGATGAGAAACAGCAGGCAGTGTTGACACAGTGACTTGGACCTTCATGTCCTGTACTGTGTAAAGCGTGCTGCAACTGGCGAGGGTGTTTGGGTCATAAGAAATTGTTTGTGATGAAGAAAAACAAATATATGGTAATAAATTGTGAAGTTGACTTTGAGACTAGCTTTGAAGCTGACCATCAACTCTATGCATTAAATGCATCTTTGTAATAAGAGACAAGACAGCTGTATTGACATGCAAGCTGGGACTGATGAGTTGTCTTCATTTCCTAGGGCAACTGACTTATGCCAAATCATTCATTATTCATTATTATTAATTTAACAGTGGCAGTAGAGGTTCAAAGGGACCTCTAGACACCACCTTGTCCAACTCTCCTTCTCAAGCAGGGACACTTACAGCACCTTGCTCAGGACTGTGTCTAAACAGCTTTTGAATATTCATCCATGAATAAATGGAAGAATATTGGACCCAGTATCTGGCCCCTGGGTGGTACCACTAGCTATGGGCCTCTCATTAGATTTAGTGCCATTGATCACAATGCTCTGAGCTCTTTCAGCCAGTTCTCAATCCACCTCACTGTCCACTCACTGAGTCCATACTCCCTGAACATSCCTGTGAACCCTGTGCCATGGGAGACAGTGTTGAAAGCCCTCTGAGGTCACACTAGATGACATCCATAGTCCTTCATTTGCCCTGCCAGTCAGCCCATCCTAGAAGGCTATCAGGTTGGTTAAGCATGATCTCCACCTTGTGAATCCACATTGACTACTCCTGATCAACTCAAGGGGTTCTCCCTGTGTGCTGTCATCCTTTTAGCCTGTGAATTACCTTGGTTTAATGTAACTCTATCATAGGTAATCAGGGTCTGCTGTTTTCAAAGAACAGTTGTTGATGTCTGGGATGGTAGAATTCTCATTCMCTCTCTCAGATGACCATTTTAGGTGTAATCTGTAGCACATGTCTTTTCACAAGCTAGGACATAACCTGCTTTATTGTGCTTCCATTAGATATTTCTGTCTCTACGCTACATTATGGGATTATGTATTAATTATGGAATAGTCACTTTTGCATAAGTGGAATGTCGTGCTGCTTATCTGTGTACTGATGGTGTGCAGTTAAATCTGCAAAGGTGCAGCTGTGTGAATGAGTTAAAACACTATATGTTTTCTGTGTGCTGAGCTTTTAGCATAGAAATTGTACATTTGAATGCTTTTGTTGTTTATAAAAGATGAGAAGTGTGAATTTTGCTCTCTTGTGTAGATTGCCGTTGATCAGTGTTGCGCTAGTCCAAGGGAAAGCTCTTGGCGGAGGAGCAGAGCTTACCACAGCATGTGATTTCAGGTAAGATTAAACATTTTACTTTCATGTTGGGTCAGTGGTTCAATGAGAGTATCAATGAAATGGAGGAAGCTTGAAGTATCATTCTAAGTAGCAGCCAAGTCCCTGACTTTCAAAGTATTTGGAATTTGGGCCTCTTTGCTTTGTAAATGGATTTCATGGGAAGAAAGTTTGGGTTTCCTGATAGCACAAAGGGAGGAYTGACTGTCAAGTTAGGCATTTGGGACCACTGGGTAAAACATGAACAGTGATGCCCTTAAACAAAAATCTAAGTCATAGAAAAAAATGGTTCCCATTTCTCATCACTGAAACATAGGTAGGAGGACTGTAAAACTGTATGTCCCTTTTGTGGCTGTCATGAGTAAAAATAAATGTATTAAACTCTCCATTAATTAAACTCAGTTTTGTATTTACAGTTATATATTTATTGTTTGTAACCTGTTGTTACAGTTGCTGTAACAATTTTTGACACAAGAATTTGAGTGGCAATAGAAAGCAAATGAGGATTTGTTCCATTATTTTTTTTTCCATGCAGGTGCATGAATTTGACAGCATGAACTAACCAGTGAAAAACAGGGAGCTTTAATTAAAAAAGCTGAATGCAGAGCAGGGACAGGAAGAAACTAAAGCAATAAAATGTCACTTTGTTTAAACAGTTTCTAATGTGCAGACGACTTACAGATGTAACAGGATAAGCAGTGCACTCAGCTTCTCTGAAAATTGAGGCACTTTTACCGGCGTTTCCATCTAAGAGAAAGAAATGTGGCACTTAAGAAAGCCTTAGTGCCTGGAGCGAGAAAGGAATCGCCTAGAAGAGGCCAAAATACTTGCAAAAGTGGTATTAAGCTGAATAAACAAGAATTTTACAGTGCTGTTCAAGGTATCAAGAAGAGACTTTGGGAGAGGAGATGTTATCCATACTGAGCYACTGAAAATAGATTGGGCTGCATCTTTTTGGCTATACAGCACTTAACTGGAATCCAGCTCTGCCTTTAGTCTGTGTACTGTTCCTGTTCCAGATAGCTAGTAAACTTGCAAAGAAACATCRCATTTAACAGCTGAAGCATTAACAGGAGAATGTATCTGAGTGACTTAGTAGATCTTCCTGGCTCTGTGGGTCCATTGACAGAAACTATCTAGGGGCAACAGGATCCGGGAGTTTAGGGCATGTGAACATAATGTAATAAAAGTCTTTTCACCTTTTAAAATATTCCTYTCTACTTTTACTCCAGCTATGCTGTTTGACTTGCTGTAATTATAATCATTGTCAAGTAGCTCTCATTTGCATGAAGGGAGCAGCTGCAGTTCCTCTGATGTGCTGCCATAATTTTCATAATAACTACAGCTGTTGATCCATCTTCCATTGCTTTCTAACATACTCATCCAGTGCAACTTAGTAATAGCAATTCAGAAACACTAAATGGGACTTAATAACAAAAGCAAGATAAAGAAACACATTCTTTAATGCTATTAGTCCTAAATTAAACAATTTTGATACCGAGGGATAAAATGCTGGTTCTTTTGAAGACTGTAAGAGGATAATAGTGGAACAAGAGCTGTTCTGAATTACTGGATAGTAAAAGAGAACTTGAGAGCATACCAGTCAGAGTTTTGTACCCTTCCTTGAATAAAATGTTTCATCGTGGTCTTAAATATCTATCTAACGCTAAAACCAGGCRCAGATAAAATTTCAAATCCACTCCTGTGGTGGTGTTGTTTTTGTTCTTTATTTTCCTCCACGCGTTCTCCCAGTTACAAGGTAAACTACCTATGTGCTTGGTACTGAAGGTACTTCATATTTCATATTGGTATTTTCATATTTCTCTTTGCTGGTTTGTATTCCATGAACTGCACTGGTGCTTTTCAAGGGGTTTGTTTGTAGGAGCACAGCTTATGTGCCTTCTCTGTTGAATGTGCTTTGCTGGCATGATGTACATACATACTAAAGCAGAGATGTGGACAAATTCCTTTTTAAATTACTGTAATGGTTCAGAGGTGTTACTGATGTATTTTTCCAATGGCAATTCTTGCGGCTAAGGGTCCTTTAGTCTGTTTTCAACTAGCTCATATTTAACTAGATTAGGTAGGCCTTGCCCAAACTCTTGCACTTTCATTACTGATAAAAGGATAGTAATGGAATCTTTGGTCATTCTGTCTTTGATCTGGAAGATCTGCAATCTGTAGCCATTCTGTAGTGATTTATGAATTGCTGCAGCATGATTCCATAAGAAGCAACATACTTCTTTTTTAAAAGACCATAAACATGCAATTGAACAAAAATTGTCTGGACAAGTGCAAGCTAATTTAAATCCTTTCATAGAATCACAGAATTGTTGAAGTTGGAAGGAACCTTGGAAATCCTCTCATCCAACCCCCCTGAGCAAGCAGAGTCATCCAGAGCAGCCTGCCCAGGATTGTGTCCAGACCAGTGGCCATCTCCGAGGATGGAGACTCCACGACCTCTCTGGCCAACCTGTGCCAGTGCTCTGGCACCTTCCCAGTGATTTTTTTTTTTTTTTTTATGTTCAGATGGACCTTCCTTTATTTCAGTGAATGTCCATTGCTGCTCAGCCTGTCACTGGGCATCACTGTAAAGACTCTGGCCCCATCCTCTCTAGACCCTTCTTTGAAATACTTACTCATGTTGGTAAGTCTTCTCGAAGCTCAGCGCTCTCAGCCTTTCCACATCCAAGGCGTGCCCCAGTCTCCCAGTCATCTCAGTAGCCCCTTGGTGGACTTGCTCCAGTGGCTCTTGGAGAGCCCAGGACTGGCCATGTGCCCTAGGTGCAGCCTCACCAGGGCTGAGCAGAGGGGCAGGATCCTCTCCCTCAAGCTGCTGGCAATGCTCCTCGTGATGCAGCTCTGGGTACYGTTGGCTGTCTTGGCCACAAGGGCACATTACTGTCTCATGATCAGTTTGTTGTCCACCTGGAAGAGAATTTTCAATTTTTTTTTATATGATAATTTGGAAGTTAGTGTTCTGATATGGAAGATAATAATTCTCCCACTCTAATAACAGGCAGTTATTTTGTCTCAGTTATTCCTGTAGAAGTGAGTAGTACAGAAATATGTATGTATAAATCTTACTCAGGCAAGGGAGATTTTCGTTTTTTCTAATGCAGCTTTAAGAAGCCCAGATGTTTTTAGTGTGCCACTGCTGTGTATTCCCTCCAGGACTGTGAAGATGGCTAGAGGTGGTTCTTCCAAATGTTGGTGTATGTTGCACTTCGGCAGGATACTGCAGCTGTTTCAGGGAAGCACACAGAGGACTGTGGTGCTGGTGCCTTTGCCTAGTTCACTGATCCAATTTTACATAGCAGCAGAATGAATTACTTGCTCTGAGCTCTTTTGTGCAGAAACTTCAATGATATTTTATATCTTCATAATGCATGAAATTAGAAAACTCAGTTTGCAGRGATGATTCAGGTATTTAGACTGGACTATAAAGGGTTGTTTGGCAATAAACTGAAAAACAGATATGTGGCATAGCTTGGTAATGAATCTATCTGTACTGTTAGTAGTATGACACTAATCTCTGAGCAGGGTAACCACAGTTGGTTACCAGCCAGAACACATAGTTTAGACATCAGTAAGAGCTATCTCCTGTGCTTCTGAAAATCCTCACTGAGGTATATGGCTTTTGGGTGTCTCTGCAGCACTGAAAATCTGACCAAACATCTCCTGTGAGTTGGACCTGTTGTTCCTGGGCACTTTTGTAAAGTCTATCCCCACATCCCCTTCTTTCCTTTATTGCTGCTGCAGTCAAAATAGCCAAAGGTACCGTGCTGCCATATGAATCCAATTTAATACCTCTTTAGGCAGAGGATGAGAGTGCAAAGATAGGAAGTTACCTATTTATCAAAGGCATCTCAGCACTGTAGGCAACAGTGTTCTCTCTCTTTTATTTTTTTTTTTAAGTAATTAAGTGCTAAATTTTTCAGGTAGAGCTGATATTGCACAGTTAAATCCAAAAGGGACCTGTTTTGTTACCCTTGCTTATGCTGAGCAGTATCTTATAAGAATCGCCATTGATTTATAAAGGTATTTGCTTTCTRAGTGCTCTTTGTGAGGTGGTAGAGTCTGGCTTTTAACAAGGGAAGAAGTTATACTAACAATACTSTATTGCTATCTAATTAACCTTGCTATGATTTGATTATTTCCTATATTTTTGTGTTAATGGTGATGCTTATTACTAGGCGTTAAGGTGCAAGGCATGTTTGATAAAACACATGAGAAATGAAGTGAAAAATGTTGTAGAACAACAGCTTTCATGTTATGTTTGTTCTCATGATGATTTCATAAGTTTTTTTTTTTTTTTTTTTTCTGCCCAAATTTTGCGGTATTCTCCAGCAAGCTTTTCCAAGATTAGACTTCAAAAGACCACAACCCAATGCACTAGCTTCTTTGGAAATATCTTACTGTTTGCAAAAATTTCATCCTTTACTTTTTAGGTAAACAAGATGCTACTGTTTAAAATAAGTTTGAAATAACTTTTGATTGGACAGAGCGTGATACTTGTGTGTAACAGAATTCATGTGTTCATGGGGTCTTGTGAGGGCTGGTTTGACTAGGCATCTCTAACCAGAGGTCATCTCAAAGTCATTCCTTGTCAGATATCAATAGTCAAATCTCAGCCTGTGTTTTCACAGAATCACAGAATGGTTGAGGTTGGAAGGGACCTCTAGAGATCATCTAGTCCAACCCTCCCTGGCTTTAGCAGGGACCCCTAGAGCACGGGGCACAGGGTGGCATCCAGGCGGGTTTGGAAGATCTCCAGAGAAGGAGACTCCACAGCCTCTCTGGGCAGCCTGTGCCAGGGCTCTGGCACCCTCACAGGAAAGAAGTTCCTTCTCGCATGAAGATGGAACTGCCTGGGTTTCAACTACTTGTGCCCATTAGCCCTTGTCCTATCACTGASCACTACTGAGAAGAGTTTGATTCATTCTATATTCCATAAATCCCTTGTTTATTTTAACTATATACAGTTTCCTTCCTTTTTTGCTGATACATGTRTATAAGCTTAGAAAATATTATTGAAGTGAATTGGCAGTTTTAGAATTTCATTGCACAGTGGTGCGTGACTTCACATTTTCAGAGCACTGCATGTTTGTTAGTACAGCTTTCTGACAGATTTTCTAAGATTGGGTTGAGATTGGTGTCTGCCTGTAAAAAAGTTATTTTTGACCTGGTGTAACTGAAGTCTAGTTAAATAATCACAACACTGCTAGAAAGGGGACTCAAGAGCTTGTTTTTGGGCGTGTGCTTATGTCTGTGGATGTTTCTTGATTGCTGGTATTCATTTGCCTTTAAATTTTACATGTTYACCACCTTCCGTGCAAAGGATTTATGCAGAGTCTACAGTTAAAATTTACAACTGTTTGATTTTACTGGAAATGTAAACAACAACTTCAGAATATGAACTTGAGCTGAACTTTTCACTCTGAGGTTGTCTCTTCGTAACAGATTTGCTTCAGTCCGGGTTTTTGTGTGAGAGGTCAAACCCTCTTGTCTGTTTTCAGTGAGATTCTTTTTTTATGACCACATAACCTGTATTTTACAGCACTTCTGTCACGCAAGCTTGTTTTCCTCTGTTGAACACTCCAGTGAATGGCTGTTTCTCTGCTGCATAGGAATAAGAAACAGAGATAGTCTTACATAATAATAAAGCTGGATGAGACAAATTTGGGGAATGCAGAGCTGAAACTGCAATGTTTTTCTGTACCTGTGCTGATGAGTCCTGAGACTCCAAGCTGACAACGAATTGTACAGGAGCGTTTGAGGTTCAAGGAGAGAGTGCARGAAGGGTATAAAGGCATGGGAGTTGTCCATTACACTTGTATCRGTGAAGTGACCTGGCTTCAACTTARAAAAGCTAGTAACAAGCGCATATATATGTATGTATGTGTGTATACACGCACWTATATACACACAGAGACAGTCAGGTGATTGCACAGGGTGGTTAACTGAAGCCTGAGAAACACRYGKGTTGGGATCTGCTGCTCCATGAGGCTGGGTTCCATCAGCCTGATTGCATGAGTAGGGCAGACGGCTTGAACGCTCGTTTTGACGTTGAAGAAGAGTGTCCCTGCTGCCTGTCTGCAGGTGTTTGCTTGTCTCTAGCTTGCCACGCACCAGTGCAGATGCCTGTGTGTCATTTGAACTCGCTAAAGAGCAACAGAAAGGCTTGTGTAATTGCTGCGTATTATTGTTGTGAGCTAGTGGTTTGTAAAGGATGTATTAAGGCTAGAGCCACTGCAAAGGTGGGAACATCATGGCAGGAAAGGAGGGCAAAGAAGTGGAGGGATGGAAACAGCCATCCCCTTCTGGCTCTAGGGAGCTCTTAAATTGCCTCAGTTTTCCCTGAAGCCCCAGCTTTCAAGTACCCAACTTTGCACAGGGTTGGGTTCCACAGAGTGTTTTCCAGACTTCTTAAAGCTGTTGAACCACTTTTTTTTTTTTTTTTTTTTTTTTTTTTTTTTTTTTTGTCCTGTTACTTGCTATTGAGGAACTAAAATAAGTATTTCTCCATTCTCTAGCATCCTGGCTAGCAATATAGTTAACACTGATGGTATCCGAAAGGTAATTCTCCACATCTGATTTACTGCTCATTAAATTACCCAAATAATCACTAGGTGACTCATAATGTGTCTTGAATTTTGCAAATTAAAGCAGGAGTTACTAACAAACTAATCTGAAAAAAATATGAGATATATATACACACACACATATATATATGTACTGCACACACTGTGTTCACTGTTGTAACTTCTAGTCTTTCCCATGATGAGGGTGTTCTCTCCTGCTCTAATATCAGGCAACTCAATATTCCAGTCAGGGTTCAGAGGCCTGCTCACTGGCCTCTGCATCCAAAACTGTGCACAACCTGACTGCAAACTGCTTGAACCTGTAAGCACTGGTGGCTTCAGCCTGCTGCTTCATGGATGTTGTACTTGGTAAGAGATTAGTTCTTACTGCTCTAACTCAGCAGTCATGGTAATAATAAAATTATAAATTCTTATATTAAAAAATTTAATTCTGTTTAAGAACCCAGTGTACCCATGGTCTGCTATTAGGCTTTATTTACAAGTTGTTTTTTATGTGTGTAGTTGTTTATCTTCAGGAATTTAAAAAAAAAACCAAAAAAACAAAAACCCACACACTTAGGCTGAGGAAAAAACAGTCCTTTCAGTAATTGCATGTTTGCATGATAGAGAAAAGATCTAAAATATGAAAATACCAGGAGAAACCTCCTCCTGCTGGTAGCAGAATATTCATATTTTTGTCATACTTCTGGTGAATCCATGACAGCTTGCTGAAAATGTGCCTCTCTGGCCAGTTAATCTTGAACATAACATCTAATCATCTAGCAGTCATCCAAAACTGACAAGGAGATGAAAATGTTAATTTACATTTTGCAGTGTTGGTCTTTTAATGTTAAATTCYTCCACCAATTTATGCTTCTTTTAATACAAGTTGTCTCCATCCGTTCAGYCATACTGGGCCACAAGAAAGTATGTGCTTAATTAAAAAAAAAAAAATTCAATTTAGAGAAAAATCTCTTAATCTTTAGCTGAATACTTGGATTTAGATTTAGTTAGATTATCAAAAATCTTTACCTCCAAGTGGTCTTTATGCATCAAAAAATGTGTGAAAATAACACTGGATCTTTTCTAATGGAAATTTTTGCTGAAGCCTAGAAGTCTTATCTGTTGTTGAAAATGCTTGCTTGAATGAA
This sequence comes from Eudromia elegans, assembly GCA_003342815.1. NCBI lineage: Eukaryota > Metazoa > Chordata > Aves > Tinamiformes > Tinamidae > Eudromia > Eudromia elegans. The sequence goes on from PTEX01000033.1 coordinate 1,207,809, forward strand.
ATAATGAAATCCAAACAACTCTAGTTCCTTTTTTTTTCTTTTTTTTTCTTTTGAAGGAGTCATGTAACATTTCAAACTCCCCACATGAGTAATTTTTTATGTGAGCCGCCTTTTGGCTTTCACTCCCTTGTGTATTTGGGCTTGGGCAGCCGGTAAAGGACAGTGAAACTTTCTTCAGGGAAAAGACCCAAGTGCTAAAGTCAAGACGTGATTCTCTGTGAGACTGAGTGTGTGGGGAATGTACCTATGGCTGGGACTGACTGACACCAGGGTAGTGAAAACCAAGTTATAGCTGGGAATTAGGGGAGGAGGAGAGTACAGGTAAAAAGTGCACCAGTTGACAGAGAATGCACTGGTACCTCCTGGGTTGGCTGCAGYGTGGCTGTAGGGAGAAAAGCGGGATCCAGGCGCGACGTTGGGGCTGCACGTGCCCGTTATGGTCTGGTGTYGTGTGCTGTCCTTTCCCAGGGTGCCCATTTCTTCTGTGCGATCTGCCACCTCATTTAATTTTTCTTTGCTGCTAGAGAGGCTTTCTGTAATTTCCAATACTCAGCTGCATTTATCCCTTCTTTAAAAAGAAATGTAACTTTTCATAGCATATTTATTTTTATTTTTCCCTTCCCTCGCTGGCTTCTATAAAGCCACAGGCACCAAGGTGTYAGCCTGAAAGGTAAAGCATTAGATTTAAAACCCCATAAGCCAGAGCTGCCAGCTGAACCTCCATCCATAGCTGACTTGGGGGAGATTCTGGCACAGAAAGTAATGAGCAAAGCCACCTTGATGGCTCTGCAGTGCACGTCACCTGCTGCCGACGTTCCAGGTGCCCTGCCTGCCTTGCCTTGATGCCGGCGCTCTCCCCTTGCAGGTACTGGCAGCAGCTTCTTTCCCTGTGGCTCTTTTCCATGTAGAATCTCTCTCTGCAGTCTCTTCCTGCCCCCCATGAGCCGCTCTCCTTTGGTCAGGGAAGCGCTTCAGAAATGAATCTTTTTTTAGTTCTCAGGTCATTCTAATGCAATGATGTTCTGGGCCAATACTAGGCTGGTTCTTGCCAGACTGCACAGAGTGTTCTCTGTTGTGTTAACCTATGCCTTTTTGCTGCTGCAGAAGAGCATCGTAATTTTTCTCAGTGCGGGTGTTGCTTCTGATAATGTGCTGTTTTTCTGAGCACACAGATTTCCCTCTCTGCCTACWAAAATTTAACTCCTGTTTATCCGGTGGTTGTGTTTGTCCAGTCGCAATGCTATTTTTGTGCTTCTTCCTGCCTTTCTGTTGTGTGCTCCTTTCTGCCTACTTTTTCTTCTTATCACACCACACTTATGCAAGCAATGCTCAGCTGACGGCTTCCTTTGAAATGAATAATCTTACAGCCTCTTTAAGTATTCCRTTCCTTTTGCAGGCTCATCTTCCATTGCATCTCTTGAAATTTGGGCAATAGATGGTAGAATTACTCACAGCTTCTACCCTCATTCATCCTTAGAGACCAAATTGCTCCTGAAATGGCTCATATCTATTTAGCATTTTCTGCTTTTTATTCCATCTCCACTTGAATTTATTACCTGCATTTTTTTAATTACTGCACATCCCTTTTCTTTGATGCATGACTTCACTCTCAAATTTTTCGTATGTGCAAAGTGTCTTGTGCATTTAGATCTTGCTGTTCCTTCCTCTGCCTTTCATTTGACTCTGGGTTATGTGAGAAAGCATGGGAGTCACCTTATAAATAGTTGTTTTAAAGCATCTCTTACAGTGTGCATCTGTCAGGTCCTTTTCCTCCCTGATGGACATGCAGAAGGATCTCCCAACCAACCCAGTGCTAGCTCTTGCYCAAGGAATAAACCTGTAATTAGATGTCTTGGTGCTGGTTTTGATCCCAATTCTTAGAGCTCCACGAAGTTCAGTAGAMAATCTGACTGGAGGACAGCTAAGAAAGCTGAAGGCAAAGATTGTTTGCTGAGATGAGAGAGATTTTCTCCTGGGCTGCTTCATGCAGATTCTGATTCTGAACTTTGTTGGCAGTGCCAGGGGGAAGGGAGAGAAGAGCTGCACTAAGAGCTGCATTACARAATAATTCAGTAACTGTAAATAATATTCCGTATAACTTGTAAGGCAATTTAAAAGGGGCTTTGAGGAAAAGTGAGCTCTCTTGTTAGTGAAATTTTTGACACTARTCCTTTGACACTGAGCTTTAGACAGTGTCTAGAACATTCCGTACTTGAGATATTCCGTGGAGTTTTATTATTATTATAGTTTTTGGATATAATCTTACTTTATTTAAATCTCAAGTAAAGAAGTATTTTTTAATCACTGGAAGGATTTGAGAGGACTGACTTTCTGATGGGTTTCTTAAAATGGTGGCTGGACCGACTTGTTTCATATGCAGCCCTGCAGTAAAGATTACAGATTAATGCTCTTTGCCTTCATGATTTGTGTGCTGTGACCAAGAGGGATCACGAATGTGCTTGCTCTTCTCATGCACTATTGAAAATTGGGCTTACAGAGTAGTTTTGCAGTTGTATCCAGGATTTGCACAAGGAGCACAGGTTCCCAAAACTCTTTTAAATGGATTTCTCTTAATTTTTCCACCTGCTTACTCTTTAGCAGCAAAAATTCAGTTAACAGCACTTAATTACCTTTTAGATAACTGTTTTCTGAATTTTTGAACAATTTTGCTTGAACTCTATCCTCAAAAGCATCTCAAAGCATGCTTAGCTTTCCGTTTGGCAGCATCCTGACTTCGGAAGGCTCAGAGCAGCCAGTGTAACGAGCAGCTGTCCTGTCCTTGAGCGCGCTCGGCACGGGGGTACCAAGCAGGGCCCGGGGCAGAAGCTGTCCTCGTGCCGGCGGGCTCTCGTGGGAACGCGCAGGAGGGCTCAGGCTGSGCTGGGAGAGGCACGGCGGGCGCTATGGCAGCTTGGAAATCCGTTGCATCTAGTGAGCGAGGGGTTGCTGACTGAATGTGTAAGCAGGGCTCCCTGGTCCCTTTGAAGCCTATCTAATCAATCAACTAAGCCTGAAAGGCAGGCGAAATTATGACCAACTCTCCTCAGAATGAATCCACCTCTGGTATTTTTGGAGAAGAGATTTTTCTTGGAGAGAGGAAGTAAGTAAGTAGCAAGATAGCTGAATTTCAGATTTTTTTAATCTGTTTTGTCTGCATAATCCTTTTACAGAGTGCCTGGGTAATTAATTGATGGTATTGTGATAAAGACACTGAAGAGACGTTGCACTCGGTAGAGATAGATGGATTAATTAGTCCCGATTTGCTTTTTGGAGGAGACTGTCGTATTCTTGAGGGTCTAATCCAACCAGCATCTGYCATGAAAACTGAGCTAACGTTTGAGCGCTGCTCATCAACAGCTTTGCTGACGAGCTGTATTGTTTTAGTGCAGCACTGAATACTTCTTCTGGGGAATGTTCTTCCTGAAATATCTTGCTGCTTTGAAATTCATTGATTGCAAATGACAGATTAATGTATTTGTTATTTTAAGGTGGAGYTCTCTAATACCCACAGAAAGGGTGTGTGTTGAAACATCGAGCAAAGCAAGGACTAGTTTTTAATGACAGTAAAATTAGCATACATTCTGCACTTAAAATAATCATGGAAGAATTGCTAGCCTATCTAACAAGATTTATAGGCCTGCAAGTATTTAGAGAGCTTAAATACTCGCTCAAGAAAAACTTGCATTGTTCGAATGCAGTGTTGCTGGGTAATTAGGTATTGATTTTAGACTTCAGATTTAGGTCCCTATTGGCATGAACTGCAGCCTTAGCTAGTCAGTACCCTTGTTTCAGTCCTTTTGTGGCTTTGTGAAGATGTCAAGACAGGGCTTTGCATTCAGGTCTTGTTTTCAAAGCTGTGCTCAAAAATTACTTCTGTTGGTAAAAGCTTATGGAGAAGGTAGGGATGAGTATTTATTTATTTATTTATTTATCAAATTGCCAAGAAGTGTTCATGCATGAGGTGCCTGGAATCTGAATGCAGTATTCTGCTCTTCGGGATAGGATCGGGATGCTAAGCGCTGCAGCGCCTTACCCTCGGGAACATCCCCCCACGCAGAGTGGGCCGTGCCGGGCTCGGCGCTGGCGCGTGGGAAAGGCGCGTGGCTGCGAGTGCCGCCGTGTGAGGAGGCGCTGGGAGCCCTGTCACCGCAGGGGCATTCGGCGCTGGTGCTGGCGGCGGGGGGACGCGAGGTGGCGGAGCAGGCGGAGGGCGCGGGCCGGGCTCGCGAGCCCCACGGCTACTGCAGCCGCTGCAGCCGCTGGTGGGGGGTTGGTTGTGGGGCTGCGGGCAGAGCCTCACCCTCCTATGGGGTGAGGACGCTCCCGCACTGCAGGCTGCCCCTGCCCTGCAGCACGGGTCGGCCTCGGCTTTGTGAGCCGTGTTCGTGCACGGGATCCGGGCTCCCCATGGCTTGTGCTCACCTCCAGAGACCTGTGGAGTGCCTCTGCCCCGTAAAGGTACCAGGCGATTGCTCTCTGTTGGGGGAATATTTSTTTTAACGAGCTCCATCCTTTTCTCTCCTCCGAACAATGATTTTTTTTCCCCCAGCTGTCCACTGTGGTTTTCTTTGCAAGGCCAGAGTTCTAGTGTGCTGCCTAAAAGATCATGATTTACATGGCGCGCTGGACCAACCTGAAATGAAGAGGGACTCCTGTTTGATCAGAGATCGGCTCTGCTGTTTTACAGATGAAGGGACTGGGTTCTTTGCTCTGATGCTGTAAACTCAACAGCCACAACTCCCTCACATTTTCACTTACTGTTGCAAGTGACACCTTAGTTGGCTAACGCATGCGTTCATTGCATGTATTTGGCAGCGCTTTGTTCAGCTCCAGTGTGCTGCTGTTATTTTTGTGGGTTTGCCCTGCATCAGCAAGATGAGAAGGAAGATCAGATATCTCCTGTGTAACTTTGCATTTCTTACCTCAGTCTCAGGCACTTGCAGCAAGAAATCCCCACGAGTGCTGGGCTCTCCGGAGCTGCTTGGGGTGGTTTAGGGGAGGAAGGTTTAGGGAAGCGATGCTATGAAGGGCAATGTGCAGGGCAACAGATGGGATTCCAGGTTGAGTGTTGAGAAGGTGCAGTAGGAGACTAGGGAAAAAGGGAAGATCAGGCACGCTTTCCTGCCGRGGTATCATCCAGCATGGGTTCGAATGTTGACGGTTCAGTTTTACTTGCCAAGTGGAGTTACAAAATGCTAAACTAGTTACATCTGAGGCCTTGTCACTTGCAGGCAGGATCATCAAATTTTCATGCCCACCTGGCAAGATGAGTTGCATTTGCGTGATGGACATCACCCGCGGGTAATGTAGTACCTGACCGCTGACGAGCTCCAGAACTTGCACTTCCCAGCAGTGAGTGTCTTTGAAAAACTGGTTTCTGCTTTGGCCAAACGCCAGCATAACGTGGCTGTTGCTTAATTTAGCAAGAGTTAATGAAGCTGCTGCTGTATTGATGAGGGTGTTAGRAAAACATACCAATTGTGCAAAGTGTGTGACTAGACTGTACATCAGCCTCGGTATGCTTTAGTTTGTTCAGCGGAAATGTTTGGCCCCTGATCCTGATGACTTTTTCCCCTATTATGATTTTGTTTTTTTTCTTTTAATGTCTGTCTGTCTCCCTTCTCTTGCACTTAAAATAGCCGTGTGTGTGGCTGGGGTGGTTTGTTGAAAGCCCTTGATGGCAATACCACGCTCTGCTCTTCTCGCTCGGTAACGGCAGCAGGCCAGAGCGCACGCGGGCCTGACCGTGGCCGCTGCYTTCCCCTTGCCCGCGCGCCTCGCCGTCCGTGTTCCGCAGAACTGCCTAGCTCTGTTTCAAGAGGTCTTATGTCAGYTCATGTGAACTCTGGATCTCCAGCGTGGTGGAATCGTGGGCGTGCTTCACCCGCATTGTGCGGCCTCTGGCTCTGCTGCTGGAGAGCTTCGTGTTGGCTCCGTCACCTGGTAGATGGATCGTGGCAAAACGTTGGGGAGCAGGGCGAGGTAGCAGAGGAGGCGAGGGAGCCGCGTGCAGCCCCACAGGCGTTGCGTGCGGGCTCCGTGTGTGTTGATGGTGGGTTGAGAGCAAGCGGCAGGAAGCACCGGCGGCCAGGGCGCCCGTGAGGGGACACGAGGGCCCCGTGCCGCCGCTCTGGCCGCCGGCAGCCGAGGAGCAGGTTGTGCCGTGTCCTTACGTGACACCGGGCGTCACACAGGGACGGGAGCAAAATCCACGTGCCTGGGGGCGCGTTCAGTGTTCATCCTTCAGTCACGGGCTTCATAAGCGGAGCAGTACGAGCTTTAAGAATACATGAAATAGGATAAGGTGTTTATCCCTCCCTAATAAACTTCATCAGTGTCTTGTCAGATTGCTGAATGCAATTTATACCTCGGAAATCTGGAAGTGATGAAGTGAGAGCTGGCGCGGACGTTAATACTCTCTTAATTCTGCCTGACGAGCTGATTATACGTGGTGGAGCAGTTCAGTAACAGATAGAGAAAGCAGATGGGGAAAAGAGAAATGCCTTTCTCGCTAGCGTCACATTTTTGGCGCTGGCTGTGTGTGCTCCAGGTGCCCGGCAGGTGGAGGGCCCCTCAGCAGAGGGGAGCGAGGCAGTTCCCGCAGGAAGCGCGCACACCTCGGGGCCGGGATGGGCTCCCCTGTGTCGTTCCTGGCAAAGGAGGCTCCCGTCACCCGCGCGGCCGCTGACGCGGTGTGACAGGCGCTCGGCCCTGGGCATGATCGAGCGTCACAGGGTGTTTGCAGGATTCTTCTGATCAAAGGTGCACGGCTTGCAGCACGTAATGCATCTGAGTGTCTGAGGGAGGACAGCAGGAACGTTTGCTGGGCTCCTGTTTGCTTTAGGTGACTACCCCAAAGTTGGGTGCAGCCCAAGGCTTGCCTCCTAGGGGTGCRTTGTGTTGCTAGCACAGAGCTGAGGTGCTCTGAAAGGTTCCTGTCGCACTTCTGGGCTTGCTTGTACCCGAGCTTTTATTTCCCACTTGATTTCCTATTCAAGCTRTGAAGGTTTAGGTACAGTTCGTGCTTCTCAAGGATGCTTCTCCATAAGGTCCACAGATCCTTAGCTCGTGACTCATGGTCGATAAATATTTTTCCATGTGCCTAGGAGCCCAGCGGTTCRACCTTCCCCTTGGATGCACGAGACCCACGCTTTAATTTTTTTGAGCTAGAAGACAGGRACAGGCATACGGAGTCCAAACCGGTTCAATTTGTATTCGTCCAGGCTTGTGTCTCTGGCAAGGCCAGTACTGGGAGCACGAGGTATAAATAACCAGCTTAAGAATATAATGCCGCTTATGGGTTTTTTTCAGTTTGAAATGTGTGCATCGTGGTGTGAGGAATGCTTGATGTACCCTCTTAYATAAATGCAGATTAGATCTGCCGCGTCTCAGAAAATGGACTCCATTTCTTTCGTAAATCAGGAAGGGAAGTATTAATACGAGGCTGCAGCCGATGGTGTCCGGAGGGACGGGTCCCAGGCCGGCTCGGCAGGCTCTGTGCTCCTTGGGACATGTGGCGTCTGCGCTCGGTGTTGGGAGCCGAGCGCTGCGACTGGCACGCGGGCTGGTAGGTGCTTCTGGAAGGGGCAGCGTGACGTCAGGGCAGGACTGGGAACCGAAAAGCCTGAGGAAACGGGCACCGTTCTGAAGCCTGAGGACAGTCCGAGGCTGCCCCTGTGCCGGCTGCTGCTTACTCACGGGCTTCYGAGGCGCTGGCTCCGAGGGCCGACTCTGATGGTTTGGCTGTGCGTCTGATGTAAAATGTGACTCAGTGTATGAACTTCCCACGAGGACTGTTCTTAAGGCCTAAACCTAAATGCCTGGGGCTATCTAAGAGCGCAACAGCACAACACGCCTTCGAAATCTGTTGTGCTGTGTAGGGTGAGCGCCTACAGATTGTCTAGCGTCAAGCAAGCCTTTGCTTGCTGCACATTGGCCTTTAAGAAAACACATTTCACGTTACTCAGCACAGCTAGAACTAAACCCTTAATAATGTTTTCATCGTTGATTTCCCAGTGGGGCRCTGGGTGCTGTGTAATAGCTGAGAGAAATCCAGAGGGAACAGTATCAKTTTGGGGAGAATGAGAGCCATAATTGACTTGCAGTGGGACCCACGGCAGGTCCAAGAACCGTATCCTTGTGTAAATGGATGATGTTGCAGGGCTGGGAGGGGGCTTGTTTCATGAGGATTTCTTCAAGTAGCCCCCAATTTGGATCATGAACCTAGCTTGAACCTAGGTAAGGATCATGAACCTAGATAAGCCAGAAGGACCTTCGAAATACTGGCAAGCTCTTGCTTGTGGCGAGGCCAGGCTCGAATTCCCACGGAGCTGCTGGGTTCGAGGAGCACGTGCTCCAGCAGCCGGGAGCCCTCCCTGCCCTGGGGGCTCTGCCRCCCCGCTTTTGCCCCCCAGCCTCCCCCCACGGCGCTCTGCCAAGCGGCTTTGGGGCAGCCCCGCTCGCCGGCYGTCGCCCTCGCGCGGTGCCTTGCGCCGGGGTGACGCGGCAGCGCTCGGACCACCTGGCTGAGCGGAAGAAATAACCCGAGCGGCTGGTACCGAGCGGGCCCAGAGGCGCTGAGGGCCCGGGAGGAGCCGCGTTCCGACGGGTTCTTTCTGCGTCACCTTGTGTTCGCATTGGTGTTTGCACCGTGGAAATGGCTTCGTTGGGGGACAGCCTTGCCTGTGGATTTTGGTAGTRCATGATTTATCTTCAGAAAGCCAGTTAGTGCTTGGCTGGAAGTTAATCTCCTGTTTCACAAGTATAATTCACATCCTTTGTCTTAGCAGCTAAGCAACCACACTGCAGGAGAAAATGTTAACAAAGGGTAAATACTTGTCTGCTTCTATACGTCTTTTCTCTATATATTTCTATTTCTAGAGGCTTTTTTCTGCTAAGCTAATATGTGTCACTGTGAGCCCTATGCAGAGAGCACAATGCACGGCTGCAGAGCCCTTCCAGGGAGAGGGCTTAATCAACCCCAGGGCGAGCTCTAAAATAAGGGAGGCGACAGGCTAGAAAAACGAAGCCAAGATGTGAGGTCTTTGAGAACAGGCATGTGATTCTACCTGCTGGACCAATGCCCCTRCACGTTGCAAGGCATGAAGAGAAAGCAGTCCTATCATACGTTGTAAGGCATCATAGAGCATCCATCCCGACTTCCTGTACCGTGCTGAAGAGTTAGGAAATGAAGCCTAGGTGCACGTCCTAAAAGAGGGAACAAGCAGAAATGGAACTCGCCTATAATCAAGCATATGGGTGCTGATAGACCTTCCCCACTGCAGGTTACTGTAAACCCATGATCCAGCCTCTTGGGGTATCAGTTTTGTGCTTCACTTYGCTTGTTTCTAGCCCAAACCCTGTTGGTTTAGGCTTGAATTAGAAAGATGGTGTTGGCACTGTAATGCGCCCTCCACCTTCACAATTCCTTCTTTTTCAGACAGTTCTCAGAGCTGACTTGTGATTGCGAGTGTCGGCCTGGGCACTGAGCGGGTTTTYACACCCCCTCTCATTCTGAGAGGGCTCAGGAGCTGCACTTGCAGTCACGAGAGGATATGGAAACAGCTTTCCCAGGCACCTGCTGCTGTTTGAAGGCTCTGCGTGCAGTCAAGKTGCAGGATCCTTGCAAAAGAGCAARGCGATCGCCGAGCGTTGGAGCCGGTGCGCGGATTGACCTCGGGGTGTTTGTTTTCCGCCGACAGGCTGATGGCTCCGGGAAGCGAGATTCGGTTCGTCCACAAGCACATGGGTCTAGTGCCCGGCTGGGGAGGAGCGACGAGGCTGGTGCGGCTCGTTGGGAGCAGGGCAGCCCTGCGGCTCCTGAGCGGCGCCCTCASCGTGGACCCGGACCGAGCCCTGTGCCTGGGGCTCTCGGAGGAGACTCTGGCGTCCTCGGATGGAACGGCGTCGCTGGAGGAAGCCCGCGCCTGGCTCCGGCTGCACACGGACGCTCCCGCCAGCGTGATTCGGGCGGTGAAAACGGTGGTTACAGCAGGAAAAGAGCTACCCCTAGAAGCTGCCTTAAGGGCAGAGAAGGACGTTTTGGGGACGGTGTGGGGTGGGCCTGCCAATCTGCAGGCGTTGCTTCGAAGAACAAAACACAGGTGATGCCCTGTGTGTAAGGAGGGCTCTTGATCCCAGAGTTCTCACTGAAGCAGACATTAAACTGATTCATTTAAGAATTTGTTCATTTAAACCGATATTAACATTCCTGTGTTTCACATCARGCAGATGTGTTTGCTGTGCAACCACAAGGAAATCGTCTACAGATTCTTTAATGTTCCAATCACTCATTGAATGGAGATTAGTGAAATTAGCATGTAAAGGTAAGTAGTGTGCTGAGAATGAAACTGTAATTCTTCTGGAACGAGGCCAAAGACTTTCTCTGGAATTAATTTTGTTTTTCTAATTGGTATGGAAATGAATTGCTTGAGAGAGAGTTTTATTTGCAGAACAGGTGCATCTAAAGCTGCACAATTAGTTGTTCAACATGTGACCAGTGTCTTAAAACAGCTTTGATGGGACAATAACTGATGAGAGGATAGATTTTGTTTTTCTCATCTCCAGTCAATTTGTGGTATAATTGCTAATAAAGTAACCAAAGACTCTGAACGTTATGGTGATTTTTGTAGAAGCAGCTCTAACACTTTGAGACACTTAGAGCCCTTGTTCACTGGATCCAAATCCTGAAGTACACTTAGGTGTCACCTTGCCGCTGTAGGAAGCAGATGCCATCTAACCCCATAGGCACATTCCTGTGGTCCGGATCTGTGCGGCGGGGCTCGCGCGGCGGTGCTGCCCTGACTTCTCTGCTGAGCATCATGCTGCAGCGTTGGGAAGCCATGATGTGCGCCTCCCCAGGTGGTGGTCCTTTAGTGGACAACGGTTCCTCCTGTTCCCTTGAAAGGCTTCTCTGTGGATCTGTCTGGTTAGGCCCTAGTTCGGGGTATTTTTGCTGGTAGGGCATATTTAGGGTGTGAAGGACCAAAGGATTTGGAACTCCCCTTCACGCCAATGACTATGCAAGTAAGTTGGGTAACTCAGCGAGGAGGATTTTCTCTTCAGGAACTGGAGAAGGGGAATGAGCCCCTGCTTGGGCAGATAAGGCTGGATTTAAAGCCAAGTTTCTCTGAGAGCAAAGCCCTGCAGCCCCGTCGGTGTCCGAGGGCTTCCTGTGGTGTCTCGAGGTCAGGCCAGCCTGCGGTGGCAGCCCAGGTGCCTGGTACGAGGTCCCTCAGCAGAGGCAGGCGGTCCCTTGGATGGACACGGGTGTTACAGCGGCTGCAGGATGGCAGGATTGCTCAGGTTTAGACCATATGGTAACTAACTAAGGGTGCTGGAGGATCTCGGGCCAGGGCCCTGACCAAAGGCTTTAGGTATTGCCTTTATTTTCTTTAACCTCAAAGCAGAGCCTAAGACCTATTGGAGGTGTTTCACTGCAGGGCTTTCCTGATGTGAAGCGGGTTTAGCCAGGAGCAACCAAAAGAAACTGAAGGGAGCAAAGCCAGTTCCGAGTTGGCTCGATACAGAGAGTCATTGCTGAGGAACTTGTTCTTATCCCTTGGCTCCTTCCTTCCTGCCTTTGTACCTGAGTCTGCAGCTGGAGGGAAACCTGAGATAGCTCCATCCTCAAAATAAATGTCTGTTTAGGGGAGGAGGAGAGTACTGATCTGCTCTGTGTGCCCTTTTCCACTAGTAGCTCAGGTGTTGGGAAACTGTTTTCAGGTCTGTCTGCTGCTGGATGATTCTTTCCTGTACTCTGGAGGATTTCAAGCACAAGACTTCTGAAATGAGGGTACTGTAATACAGTAAGGCATTACTGGGCTGTTTAGTGTTGAAACTGTCCCACTTTTCATGAAGCTTTTAAAGATTCATGAGGGAAGGATTCTGGAACCCGAGACCCTTGAATCACTTTGATTTTTCAGATGTCAAATTGCAAATGATATTAATAATATTCCACGTGCTAGATGATTTAAAAGGGATGAGGAGAGAAAAATGAATTGCTTATACCTATGCTTTCTAAACAAAACCTGTGCTGCCAGCAAGTGAAATGCAGTATCTGAATCTATCAGGGACCTCTTGCCATGTTGGTTTATAGACAAGCAGCTCATTCCTCATTGCAGGCAGGGCATTTACCCAGCCCCCCTCTCCTGTATCACAGGCCAATGTTTGGTTCTAAGGAGAGCACAAATAACTAGCTAGTGGTAGGAATGAGCAGGACACTCCCAGAAACTCAGTTCATCCTCTGGTCGGCTGGAATCACAAAGACCCCGAACCCAGCTTATACTGTATGCACAGGGATGGAGTAATTTTGATCAGGGGTTTTGCAAAAAGCTTAATGAGGTGTTATATTCATGTAAGCTTTTTGTTTTGTTTTAAAGCAAATAATTATAGCGTTTCATATAAAAACCAACCCAACTAAGCTATCCTGAGACGGCTGCAGACTGAGCTGCATAAACTGCAATTATTTTTGTCTGTTTCAAATCTAACTTCATTTCACAGAGCATTATTATCTTATTAGCTTAAAGCAGCAAACACCTATAACCTGTAACTGATGCTGAAGACTATGGGATTTGTACTTTTATCCCGTTCGGAAATGCCCCAGGAGCAAACATGAACTCAATGAATGCACTAAAGAAATCAGAAACCCGTCCTCAGAAACATTACTGTCACCTCCTACTTGAGCGCTGCCTTCTGCGCGTCCTAGGGGCTGCGTTGGCAGCTCCTTCCTCCGCAGAGCAGGCTCGGTGCAAACGCCGGCCTTGTTCCCTGCCTCCTGCACGTGAGGACAGCCCGAAGGCTCCGCCAGGCTGTAGCTGCTGGGCGGTTGCATCCTGCCCCCTCGGCATCACTGCTAGCCAGGGGCATGTTGATGCTTCCTCAGCCTCATCCTTGCTGCTGCTAGTCCATCGACAGAAGCACTCTCTCCATAGGGGCAATTTCAGTGAGAGGAGCCTGCTAGCCTAAGCCTGGGCCTGCAATGAGGTTGCTACCAGGAGCGGGGATTCCTACATTTGAGGCGTGCTCGCTGCTGAAACTGAAGAGGTGTCATACAGGTTTATATTAATATCCTTTCCCTTCTGCTCCAGTGTGCATGTAATGCAGTGTGGCTGTGGCTTAGGTATGAGGGACAGGAGTATCCTACTGCAGGTAATGGTTTAAATATAAGCCACAAAGAAAATGCAACTGTTAATTCCTCACTCCATCTGCAGAGTACCCTTGCCACTCTGGTGGCTGGCTATTAAGCTCTTAGCAACCTGACCATAACTAATTTTAGTAATTCACAGCTGCAGTTGGCCAGCAAGAGCCCAAGACAATGTTCTGGGTGTTAGGCTTCATCTTTAGCCAGTCTCTGTCATGGTCAAGAGCCCCCAAGCACAGTCACGGAAAAAAGTAGTTGTTGTAGACTTGTGGGGCTGAAAGTCCTGAAAAGATCTCTATTTTGCCTTTTGCTTTTAACAATACAGGGCTTCACATTAAGAGAAATGCATGTAAGCATAGAGGAAGTGTTCTTAGTAAATATTTTCATAGTACAAATTGATTCTGATTAGAGCCATTGCATGTTAACTCAAAAGAGAAAAAAGCAAGTTAACAGCTGGAAGAAGAAATTCCCAATCCTCTCTTCCTCTTTAAAATCCAGGTTACTGACTTACTACAGCATTGGATTGTGATAGTAAAACTGTGTGCTTAAGGAAGTCCATGCATAGCTGGCAAAAATAAAAGTTTCCTGTGACCATCCTGCCCTGCTGCTGTTCTTCTTCTTGCCCCTCTCCTTCCCCCTCCATATCCACTAATCTACTTTCTATCTATCTCAGCTGTGGGCAAATGACCCAGAAACTCCAGAACTTGCAAAGATCTGCTCAGAGCAGGCATGGATGAAAGTTGTCATCTCAGGACAGGCTCAGCTGCCTTAAAGCTTAAAAATTTCAGTCCATGATTAGAACAAACAAGCAAAATCCTCCATTCTCTTCAAAAAGAGGTGGAGCTACGCACCTTTTGCTTAAAGATCTGAAGTACTCACATAGCTGCTATTCCCCTCTTCCATTCAGGAGCACATGCATTAAGAGTCACACTTGAATTAACTTTCTCATAAAGACAAAACTTGAAATCAACTGCTGCTGCTTCTTGATTTGCAAAATCCAAAACAACTGCAGGCTGTACTGTTTGGGCTCCAGCTCCCTCAACTTCTGTAATCTGCAGAAGTTGTTTTATAGCATTTGGGGCTAATCCTGGAGTTGCATGTCCAATACCCACACAAAATCCTTGCTGTGCTGGCACGAGTTCTGCTCTGAAGAACAGGTACAGAGCAGTCTAGTCCTTAACATTCTTCAGAATAGGAAGAAATTTGCTTACTTAACCCTCTTTTATTTCAACATGGTTTCTGCTCTTATAATTCAGGCTCTGTGGAACACTTTTGCTCACTGTAGCAGCAAAGTGAGCTGATCAGTTTTTAAGGTGAGAAAGGCTAAAGATCAAGCTTTCATGTTATTTCAGCAGACACATAGTCTCCTAGGGCTCTACATTGTGATGCAGTCAGAGATGCCAGAATTGCGAGACAGCATCCAAACCCCATCCTCCGTTTCAGCAAGCACAGGAAGCTGGTTTAGGGTAATTTCATTTAATGTTCCCCCCCCAGTGAAGTTCAACTACAGTGGAGACATATCCACAATTGTTACTGATAAAATGCAGTTTTATTAAATTATAAATTCTGTAACAAAAACGAGACAGATCAAGAAAGACCTCAAAAACAAAACTACAAGGACTAGATGGCAAAGCCAGCAAAAATACCATGAAAAGGGTATAGGTAAAGGATTTGCAACAAAAATTAATAGCGTTTTTACATTTCCATTGAAGGAAGGTAAATGATTGCTCTGTCTAGTCAAAACACAGTTTAACTCCAAACTCACATCTATTTTTCTCACATTAAATTAAGCATCCTGCTCACACCCAACACCTTGTCTGCTCCCACATTCCTTTAGTGTTCTTTTCATACACCAATCCATGCAGAAAGTAGTAAGACACTTAATGCAACAGTCAGATAATGAAGACAATTCAAGTTGTACAGTAGATATACATTGGCCAAAAAGGGATCAAGGATTTCCAAGGGGAAAATTCTACAAAATGAACACAAGACATTTTCAAGAGAACTGGGTATTGCTAAGCAGCTTTCCAACCATTAACCAGACAACCCAGTTTCTTAGTTAGAGTCTTCCAGCTGAGACACGTTAGTGAGACTTAGGTTAAAGAGGCCAGTTGCACTTCTCCCCTTCACCCACCTCCCCCAGCTGCACCGCGAGGCTTGAGCGCAGTGCYGCYGTRGACAGCAGGTGTACAGACGCAGCACGGAGCTTTCACTCGCGGGGCTCTCACTTTAAACCTCCGTGACTGTGCACTGTCCATCCGGCCGCCTCGACTGGGCGCTGCTGTTGGCGGCTCCGTCTGCAGCCTGCGTCGTGCTGGGCTGTCTCCACGGGGCAGAGGCCGTGCCGGGCTGCGCGGGGGCAGCCTCGCTGTCGCTGCTGGCATCTGATTCAGTTTCCTCCGCAGAGGGGTCAGGCGCCGGCACCCTGGCAGCCGAGGGCGACCCGTGGCCCTCCTCCCCTTCTCCCCTGTGGCTCCGTTCAACGGCGCTGTCTGCGCCTATGTGCAGCTGGGCAAGAGAGTTCTCCAGCGCGGTGCTCGCGTCGGGCGAGGGCGTCGAGGGGCTTGCTGGGTGACCGTCCCGTGGCGGCAGGGGCCTCGCGGGAGCCGGGGGCTGTCCAGCCGCAGCGCCCGGCGTCACGGCCTCGCTATCGGCGCCGTCCGCGGAGCTCTCACGCGTCACGGTGGCGCTGCTGGCCTCGCAGTCCAGCCGCAGCCCTGCTACTCCCTTCTTTGGTATATCTGCT
Organism: Eudromia elegans; assembly: GCA_003342815.1. NCBI lineage: Eukaryota > Metazoa > Chordata > Aves > Tinamiformes > Tinamidae > Eudromia > Eudromia elegans. The sequence continues at coordinate 1,223,696 of PTEX01000033.1, forward strand.
ATGTCCCTCTTTATTTTCCTGCGCCGTCCGTGCTCATTCCTCCTATACTGAACCATGTTTTCGAGATCCGCTACATACAGAAACCCAGCGATGAGCATTTCAGTGCTCTTTTTGCCTTTGGAAAAGGCATCTTCCAGCTCTCTGCTGGTACGTTCATCATACTGCCACCAGCCGTTTCTGCCTTCATAGTACCAAGCATACTCTCCATTGCCCCTGCTTGCTGCCTTGAGTTCCTCGGGCGACAGCAAGGTTGGCTTGTCTAGAAAATCCTCGGGAATCTCCTGCCGGCAGAGCGCGCAGCGCTTCCCAAGCCAGGAGGCCCCCTTCACGCACAGGTAGCAAAAGACATGTTTACAAGGCAGGCTCACCGGGTGGACGCAGGTTTGCAGGCAGATAGCGCACTCGGGCACTGGCAGCGAGGGAGCGGCGCTAGCGCAGGACTCGCTCGCCTTCCTGTTGGTGGGAAGCATGTTGATGGAATGATCCACTTCACCGCAGCCAGCCATCCTACGGAGCATCAAAAATAGAGCAAATCAGGTTACTGCATCAACCTGAACTGGAACCTCACACCTGACAACACCACCCACATAGAGTTATGGTTGGAAAAGACCTTCAACATCATTGGATCCAACTGTAAGCTTTTCAGTATCATAGTGAGATGCTTACCTTAAATTAAGGTATCATTTACAAAAGTCAACTTTTAAATAGAGTGACAGGTTAACATTCTGTTTCTAGAGCTGAGAGATTTCTGTTATTCTATTCTATTAAAGCGATTCTTGTAACTGACTGTAAAAAGAGCAGACTAAACAAACACAAAATGAGAATAGGACTCTTTCGGCAGCCTGTGGTATTTCAGTGATTGAAGGATTCTAACCAGAACATGGAAGTTTCTACTCACCTACATTTTAGCCACCGCAATGTCGCACAGTATATTCAGTGAGGATTTTCCTTTTGTTTGTGTATACAAACAATCCAAAACAACAGATCTCACATAAAGAGATTTGGAGGCTGAGGCCTAAAAAGGGGTCTTCTTTATTACTTTTGTACATCTCTTCAAGGAACATTCAAGCAAACCTGCCTCTCAGCAAAACTAGTCTTCATCGTACCAGGAGCTGAGAAGAGCTCACACAACCTTAACACAGAGGTTTTCCAGTCCAGTCTCCTGTCCTGCATGGCACTACAACAAACACAAGATCCGATCAGCTGCAGATTTTTATAGGCAGCTTTCCTGAAGCCTCTCTAAGGATGGAGTTTCCGCAACCTCCCTGGACACCCTGGCTGTAGTGTTGCACTACACAGCCAGTTAAATGCCACCTCAAGGAAAAATTCTTAGCGTTACTGAAAAAGCTTTCCCTGCTTTAAATATCTTATGAGCAGAGATAAAAAAAAAAAAAAAGATTATGTTTCAATATCTGTATTTATCTTTGTAATAATGCACTTAAATGCTGTTTACTTAAATGTATTTGTTTGTTTAAATCTATTCTATTTGCTGCTTTATTACTGTAATTCCCTCTCCAAAGACCAGTATCCCATCATTTCTTTAATCTAACTGGACATTCTTCTAAAAGCTTTACAGTTAATATTTTTTTCTGAGGTATTACACAATTGTGCTCACGTATACTTCAGCTTCTTAAATGAATTTGAGATTAAAACCAAATTTTGGTTAAATCAAATTAAAAGCAAATTTTGAGATTAAAACCAAATGTATATACCAGTTCTTAAATCATCCTGCCTAGTGCAGACACGCGGTTATTGCCCGGAAACTTCTTTCTACTGCACAGAATGCCAATATCCCAGTATCTGTGAGACCCAAGCTAACAAGGTTCTGAACAGGCTGCTTTTGGGAAGCCTCACATGCAAAATGCTTCATATTTTTGAACAGAATTTTACGTGAAAAGTTTTTTTTTTATTAATAATCAAAAGCTTATTAGTAAAAGGAGAGAAGAAAAGCTATGAAGATTTCAGAATACCCCAGAATACAACTCAATCTGCATCTCAACAGAAGAGCGGAAAGAAAAAAAAATCCATGTATTGATTAACTTGTGCCAAGCACGGCTGAGGGAAAGGGATGTGAATTTTTGAGTGCTGCTATAATGACATGCTGCTGTGCAAAGTCACAGCCACAGAGATTTTCATTTCCATGCTACAGTTTCACAAAAGGCTGCTTCTCCCTGAATACAATTCATAAGGCTTTGACTTTTCAGAGTCAAAAGAAAAGATTAAAACAACCTGCAGATAAGTAACTTATTACAAGCAGTCTGTCATAATTAAGATGACAGAGGCTGCTGAGACTAAAAATACAACTCATTTTGACATGTCAAATTATGGTGCCATGAGCTAGCTTAGAAAACTAAAAGGAGAATAAAGTTCTCACCTACTCGCTGAAAGTACAAACACATCTGAACTGGGCTGAAAGGGCCAACCATTTTTGGAGGGCCTTTGCTTGCTTTTTAGGTCAAATCAGTAATGCAGCATATAAGATGAAGGGAGCAAAAGCCCTACTTTAAATTCCTAAGCAATTCTTTAAAAGAGTTAGAGGAAAACATTATATGCAAAGTGAATAGAGTTGAAGAACTAAACCCTTATCTCTAACAAAGCACTACTCAGCAATATAAAACTCTTTTAAAAGATAAGAACAACTGCAGTTGCATGTGCCTAGAATACAGGATAATCAGACACTTGAAGATTTTAAAACAAAAGGTTTAGCTGATTTAAAAGAAAATCCTCATTAATCCTTTTTTGTTTACCATTTTAAGTTTCAAAACTACTTCTAAGAATTTGTTTATAAGCATGAACAAGCACAGATGTCTCTAACACCCTCAGAAAGGAGGAAAGCCACGTAGCACTACTAGTATGATCAATAAGTTAAACCTGCAGAACTGTAGAAGCACTTGCATTACAACCCCAGGGCATTAAGAAGTAACAATGACCACAGAATGTTTTTTTCATGGAATCAGTAGTAACAGATTATAATATGGCTGGATCAGAAAAGGCCTCTTATTAGAGCTGCTGTTATCAACTGTTGTGCGTTCTGTTTTCAGAGGACTGGGTTCTGTTAATCACTCTTGACAACAGGGAAAATCACATTGTTGAATAGCACACCTAAAAATTAACCAATCTTTGGTATAAGTTTTAAGAACAATAGTATATGAACTGTTTGGATTATCAGCTCAGGTATAAATACGGGAATAATGAGCATCTGAATGGTGCTATTTAAAACAAATACAGCCTAGAGCCAGCTGAGAAGGAAGCAGTCCACACTTTCAGCAGATCCTACCTTTCTTCTCCATTTTTGTTGAATTACCATTAAATCATACATTTAATTTTGTATGCTTAGGACGTACCATCTCAACTGTTTTCATCAACATACAGAGCACACTCCCAAGAGATGACATACGAGCACTTTGTGCAAAGTCACCAGGCCTTCTGAGACACTGAGAAAGGGAGGAAAATTCTCATAAAAATCACTTCAGAATCACAAAATCATAGAACACTTAAGGTTGGAAGGGACCTCTAGAGATCATCTAGTCCAACTCCTCCTGCACACATAGGTTCACCTAGAACACAGCAGGTTTTTTTCAAACTCCTGGCCAAATTCTGAATCTCAACTCTGAGTGGCTCAAGGAGCTGACTTGTGCAAGTCAGTCAGCAAGGAAGTGATAACTTAATTTTTCTGGGTGATTTCGGCTGGTGCATGCCACGGAACTGCAGTGTCCTCCCTTCAGACATGCACAGCTAGGGTGGCAGGTCCCATTTCCCACAGCTGCCTCATTCCTCATTTGTCCTGCCCAAAGCAACCCCAGTCTTTCAGCTTCCCTGCAAACTAATGGAAAGCAAATAGTATTACTATTACAGAAATGTTGAACGGAGGCATAAGTGAGCAAAATACAACACCATGTTGCTGTTACAGAAGAGAAATTAGTATTTCATCTACCTGATGTATGCTATTCTCAATACATAAAAACATTACCATCAGACTTCTGATTTATTTTTTATAATGACCCATTTTGGTCCTCACTTTGATACCCCACTTAAGCTAATTACATTTTTCTAAAGTATTACAAAAGATAATTAGCTATAGTAAGTTAACACCTCATTTTCATAAAGCAACCACGTAAACAAAGGAGAAATGAGTTAGAGACGTGTAATGTTTATGCTAGTCAAACCTCTGGTAAGGGACTTCCTAAATTCAGAAAGTTACTGTGGTTTCCTAGGTCTCTCTACAGAAATATCCGTATTACATCATTACGATCCAGCCTTATACCTCATCTCCAACAAGAACCTCTGAAAAACAGACAGGGATGCAAGCCAACCTCCACTCCCTCTGTGGATATACTCCCTCTTCAGACTCTCCGTTCATGTCAGTCCCAGTGCATTTTGCAGCATGGCACTTACCAACCAGAATTGGATTCATTTCACTAGTGCAAATTAATCACTGGAATCCATTAAGAGTCTAACAGTTACCTAAATAACTCTACAGAAGGGAAACAGGAATCTCAAAGTCAAGTAGAGCAGGGGGACTGTTGAGGTTTCACTGCGGCAGTCTCACACTTTAAGCTGAAAGTCCTGACCTAAAAAAAAAAAAAAAAAAAAAAAAAAAAGCAACTATCTTTGGTTAAAGAAAATATTTGTGAATCCTATTTGAAAAGACTGATGAGCGATATATTTGTATGTTCCCCTTTTGTGAGTTGTAGCTTTTTGAGAATGATTCCTAAGGAATCTGAACCACAAACTCCAATTGCTGCAAAATGTCACATATAGAAATGCTCTGAAGCAGACCTGGGGATGTCATATTATTAGTCTTCAACTTGCTCAACTTTCACCATTTCACCATAAATACAGTCCACAGTTCAGCCTGATATGCAGAGCAGAGCCAAGTCAGACAAGTATCCTGAGCTGTAATCCTTCATAAAACAATTGAACATTTATCATTGATAACAGTAGACAATTTTTTTCAGATGGCCTCAGTGTAAAAGGCATTATTTAAAATATTTTTATACAGCTCATTTCTATATAGCATTCAGTGTAGCTATTTTTAGAAAGAGTTCCTAAGGAAGAAAATGCAGAATTAACTTGCCTACCCACTTACCTAACACCTTTGTGAAAAGAGCAAGATTCTCCCCTCATCATTCCAGTTACTTCCCCTTTCTTCACGCAGCTGTCTAAAACTAGGAACTGCAACCACATTAAAACCTCAGCTCTGCTGATCCACTCAGACTGGATACTACATTCGCCATGATCAAAGAGGGAGCTGCACCAAGCTGGGTGCTGGGGGTGTGGTGCTCGCTCCTTCATCTTGGAAGCCGCCGCCTTATACTTCTGCAGGTATTGCTTGAAGCCTTTTATTGACTACCTCCTACAAGCCACTATTAGAGGAGGCACATCACACGAGCAAATATTATGTGAGAAAGAAGTTGGGTCGGCTCTGACAGATTTTTTAGGAAATAAAAATGCAGGCACATATTCAAAATACGTAATTATACCTAGAAGAATCCAATTAGAAAGTTGCCTTACTATAATCCTATAATTATACTCTAATTGCTGCATGGCTTTTAAAAAGAACTAGTTCACAAACTGACTTCAGGTAACCTCTACATTTCGTTAAATTGTTATTTATTTAATAAGTCAGTTCTGAGGATTTTACTGAACAAGATAAAAGGCACTTGTGGTTACATCCACACACCCCCTTCCTGAACATCTCCTCCTTTAAGTTAAGTGGGAAAGAGCAGTGTTCTGCCCTGAGCAATTGGTTTCTGTCTGCACAATGCAAGAAGTTAGTCCCCATGAGCCACTTCTTTGTCACCTGCACCAAATCCACAGGTCCTCTCCCACTCCACTTTCAAAAACACCTATTCAATGCACAACAGAAGAAGGCTGCCCCACTGGCTGGAACAACATCCAAGAAATAAACTCAGCATTGCCAACTAAGTGACAAACAACTGCTCCCAAACTGATACTTATTCAGCATTTAACTAAAACCTTTCCCCGCCCCCGACTGGAAGAAGTCACATCCCTCATAAACTTGGGATTTTGAAGTGGTGGCTTCCTACCAGKCCTATTGCTCAAAATGCGACTTAAGGCCTTTCCCCAAGGCAAATTTCAAGCCATATAAAGCCATTTCTTACTAGCTTAGCCACCCTTCGGATTTTCAATAAGCAATCACACTCAAGCGTCTTTTTCTTTTTGCCTCCTCCTTTCTTGCTAAATCTTTGCTATAGGATTTAAATCATATAGGAAATGGCAGACAGCTTCACAATTTCTTAAATGCTGTAAAGATGATCCTTCATAGTTATCTCAGATTCACTGTGTTTCTCCATGGGTGGAAAATTCAGTCACTACAGCATTCTTTCAAAGTAAAGAAGCTTCTATAAATAAGTAAACTTCTCACCAAGCTCCCTAACTTACTTGAGACAGCAGGGGAGAGGCAACAGCAGGGTAAAAGAATCACCAGATACCATCCTGCTCCTTACAAGTCATCACAAGCCACACTAATACTGTGGAAGGAAAGATGAAGATTTAAAAAAAAAAAAAAAAAAAAAAAAAAGAAAAGCTGTTGCTGGGTATTTGACAGTATAACCTCATTGTTGCCTGTTCACAGCCAGTTGCTTTTCTATATCTGTAGGAATTTAGTAATTCCTGAAGGCTTTGACTATGTGATGAGATTTTAAATTGCCTGTAATCTACTAATTTAAAAAAAAAAAACAAAAAAAAAAAAAAAACCAAAACCACACACACCTAAACACCTTATATCTGCATTTGAAACTAAATCACAAAAATATCCAAGTGCAGAGCAGTCAATTACTTTGACACGACACTTCTATGTATTTATTCAAACTGAATTTCTTCCACGGTATTACAGCTGGAACAGTGAATCTGAATTTTCATCATATATCATATTTCAATATATCTAACAGAACAACACCCGAGTTTACCACTCATAAATAGAATGACACTGTCTCAAAAACCCTGTAGGAGAGACGAGCAGAAATAGGTCTGTGTCTCAGCTTATCAGCACTTCGAGAACAGAAGGTCGCACAGGAGCATCTTTAGGCTTGATTTACATACACAGAAGGGGAGGGGAAGGAAAAGAAATCAATTCCAATAAAATGACTTTATTCCCACCAAATCCTGGAGTCTGTTGTTTAATAGTCTTGAAAAACACTGCAGCTCCATCTCTTAAGTAAATGACAATTTATTAATATATAATTGATGTGGTATATTTTTAAGGAAACAAAAAGAGCACTTTTTTCCCTCCCTTCACCCAACACAAATTCCGCATTACAGCGATTTAACAACTGGTGCTTTAATTCAGCTAGAAAGAGAGCACAATATTAACCATGCACGACTATAAAGCAAGCTGTTGCGAATGTTCAGTATTTAAGGTTGCTTGGAACGACCAGATCAGAATCCACATTTCACTCAGAATGATTATAACAGTTTGGTTTTGATAAAACCGGCCTGAAGGAGCCTCTAAAAGCACATTAAGTAGTCCACTGAGAGCAGCGGCAGCAGCTGACAAAGTAGGAGGACTGTATTTTTAGCATTACAGATCTGACGAGCAAGACAGTTTAAAGCTCTGCTCCACGCTCCTCCCTATAAATATTCTATGTATACTTGATTACTACAAAATCAATAAAAAATCCTCTAGCATTCCTAGTCTGTATAACAGAAAAGTTACCCCAGGATTACAAAAGAAAGGAAAAAAATTGTTTTTATTTTAGTTGTGCGATTCCAGTGCTGGACATGCTCTGATACACACCACTACCCTGCTTGCACGAAAACTCCCAATTTGCAGATAATTTTGTAGCCATTTTCCAGTGGCAATTTCAACACGCACTACGCCAGCTGCGAGACCTATTTCCCAGTCCCATTTGGGCAGCCTGGAAGGACAAAACCCAGACCCCAAAGCGCAGAGCACAAAGAAACAGCAGCTTTTCCACCTACACCTCTCCATACCTGCTTCCCACTGCACTCCTGAGGACACATACGCAATTTCTGCTCCTGTCCTCTTCAGGGCAGCTGGAGCAACGCACTCCCCCGCTTTCAGAGAGGGGCCGGGGCGGTTATTTGAAGGCCTCACGTGGCTGTCTGGGGACGCGGTCCCCACAGAGCCTCAAGCTGGGCGCCGGAGCTCCTGACCTGCTTCATGATCAGGGAGTGAACCAAGGCCGCGGCGCTGCGCGTAACTAAGGGTGTCGCCCACCTCGGCGCGCAGCGACAGCCGCGGGCCCATGCACATACGTATACATACACATACACACATATATATACACACACACATATATATCCGCACACACAGGGCCCGGGCGCCGCCGCCGGGCCCGGCTCAGGCGGACAGGCCCGTCACGTGACCCGGCAACTGTAGGGGGGGGGGCGCTCGCGCCCAAACAATAACACGGGCCGCGCGCGCCCCCCGTCCCGCGGGCGGGGCCTTCATCGCGGTTGCCTCCCCCCACTTCGCCCCGTCGCCTTTTGTTTTGTTCCGGGCCGGTGCCCGGCGAGGCCGCCGTCCCCGCCGCCCTTTTCCCCGCTGGGAAAAGCCCCCCAGCCCCAGGTGGTTGGGGGAGGCATTCGGGGGGAGGGGTGGGACCGGGAAGTGACCGTTGCGCGCGCGGCCGTTATGGCCGCGGACTCACCCGCCGGTCCCGCCTGGCCCGGCTCGCGCCGCCGCCGCCGCCACCTGC
>PTEX01000033.1:1233250-1257100 GCA_003342815.1 Eudromia elegans
AAAAAAAAAAAAAAAAAAAAAAAAAAAAAAAAAAGTTAAGCCTGGATTCTTAAGGGATCTACAGAGTTCAAGGAAAGCTCCTCTCAGTGCAGGCAGCATCATAAGAGAAGCACCACCATGGAAAAATATATTTAATAATAAAAGGAAATCCATAGGTGCACTCTGGTAGGTTGATGACAGCTCACTGTAGCTGTAGGTTTATAGAGAAAGTGCGCTAATCAATGCAAAGTTTTACTTTACATTTTATGAATTACTGAGCAAAACTTGGAAGATAAAGGAACTATCACATTGTGCCAATGCTGATAATCCAAGAATTAGATTCATTACAAGCTACTGGCCTAAAAGATAAGAAACACAATATTGCCTAGTTGAATAGACAGGAGTAAGGCGATCAAAAATGATCTGTTTAAGATCTACTAAGATTATGCCTTCTAAAAAGTTACCTGCGCTATTATCAATTGCTATTAACAACTTCTACCTCAGTCAGAATATGTATTATTTTCCTGTTTGTTTTTCTGCTTTTGGCATAGAATTATCCCATGTATTCCAAAGACATTTTACATATCGTGTATTAATTCACACGTATCTGTTACAGCTGAAATCACCTCACCTGTATCTGTCTACTTCTTGCTTTAGAGTTCTCCCCTGTGTGTGTGTGTGTGTGTGTGTGTATAGCTCTTGTCTACAATGTAATCAATCTGGAATTTATGTCTGGTGTTCATCACTAGATTATTAATACAGTGGATTGAAAAGTGAACATTGATCAGACCAATCCTTAAAATAGACCACTTCCCATGTTAAATTGAACACTAATGAACTGAACTTCCAACACTATTTTTTTGAAAATATTTTGACAATGCCTAAGTATTGATGAATCTCTCAGTGTTATATGATATTTTATACAAAAAATGTTATGCGCCTTTTTTTTTCTGCTTCAAAAGGATATGGCACTGTATAAATGCTTTGCTGATTATATTATATTATATTATATTATATTATATTATATTATATTATATTATATTATATTATATTATATTATATTATATTATATTATATTATATTATATTATATTATATTATATTATATTATATTATATTATATTATATTATATTATATTATATTATATTATATTATATTATATTATATTATTATATTGATTCAGGTCTCAATCCTTGCTGTACTTCCACAGTTCAGGAGAGACAAGAGGGAGCAGTTTCCCTCTGCTGTGGTTTTTGTATTCACCATCAAAGCTGGTTTTGAAGTTAGTGAGGAGAACCTCAGAATTGCTCTGAGAACCTCAGAACTGCTTCTTTACTAGCAGTAAAGGAGTGTGTGGTGTGTGGTATTATTCCCCCTTTCCACATTTCTGCACCTTCGATGCATCCTTTKTGGTGGACAGAGAAAGGAGTGAGGTCGGCAGTGTGCTGCGGAGGTTGAAACGTCCCTTTGGCCACAGCCAGTGGAGGAGGGGAGGCCTGAGCTCCAAAGCTGCAATCACGCTAAAAGCAAACCCTGGTCTTGTTTAAATGACATATTTGCTGCTGCTTATCACTCAGGGCGTTTCTTTCCACTGAGCCATTGCATAACATGGAATCCCCACATTACATTAGCATTTTCATTATTTTTTTTCCCTGCGGCATTGAAGATTAAATCATACATGGAGCATTTTGGTGGGTTTTTTTTTTTTCATTATTATAAGTTTAGTTTTTACAGCCAGTGACACAAGGTCATCCCTTCTACTACAAGTTTTAGACATGCTCACAGTACGAAGTGGACTGGGCAGTAGTTCAACCAGGCAGAGAATCCTCTTTTGTGAAGCCAACGTTAGACCATCTTTGTCATCTGCTGTCCCTGACACCTGAGAGTCCGGGCCCTCTGGAGCAGTCAGTGGCAACAGTCCAAAAGCAGTGCCCAAGGCGGTATCAGTGAGACAAAAATTGCTTTAAATTGCAATTGCAGTTGATCTGGTGATGTGCAAAAGAGTCAATGTCCAAAGCACAGTCTTGGATTTACAAGTAATTTTCCACTTTAAGTGAAACTATGAAAATTTATGTCTGCCTCAGCAATCTACACTCACAGCCTTGCTGCACTGAAGCTAAACTGATTTCTGGTTGCTATTTGTAGGTTGAGAACAAAGCATTACAGCCGGAATTGGTCTATGAAAATCCAACTAATATACTGCATAGAGTGGCTGCATTTCGCTTATATAACCTAGATAAGTAGCAGCTCGTGCCAAGTACACTCCTCTGCAACAATTTGGGGAGGATTGTGCTGTTCAGTGGTGAGAACAACCTCATTTTTCTTTACAAACACAAAGCTGCATGGTGCTGAGAAGAGGTAGAAGGGAAGCGCTGAGGCAGAAGTGTGTTCCTCGGTTCTCCTGGAATCTGTGGCTTTCTCTACCCATTCTGTCCCTGAATTCCCAGGGCAAGATCCTGATAGTTTTGCTTTCACTTAATGGCAGTGAAATTTCACATAGCATACAAAACTGATTTGTTTCTTTGCCCCAGTTAGCAGGCAAGGTAGGATTTTCTTTGGCTGGTAAACATTGACTTCTGCCCTTATCCCAGCAGTCGGAGTCGTGTCACAGTGTGTGTTGGTATAGAACTGAAGTCACCTATGTGGTGATGCAGACAAGCAGAACATCCCTCCAGCTCTCCCCCCAAAAAGGAGTTGCTACTTTACAATACAGTGTATTTAAATATTTTAGTTTTCCAAGCAGAGACTTCCCAGAATTAAGATCTACTACTCACAACAGTAAATCTTGTGCTTTAGTCTCAAAACCACTAAAATATCTCTCTCACTTCCTCCCCATCAACAAAGACTATTAACCTGGTATTTTAAAAAAGCATGATCTTCAGGATCTCCAAGATCTTGACATTTTAAAAAATGATAGGGTTAGATTTGACTTTCTTTTAAATTTAGCCCCTCACTTTCACATCTGTAGGGTTATGATTTTTTATGTAATTCTCTAAGGCAGAACCTTTGTTTTAACTTTTATTAAAGCTGATATTCTTGTATAGTAATATATCTTCAGAGGTTGAATCCTTTCAGAAACTAGACGGTGTCAAGATTCTTGACAAACGTAACATATTGTCATAGAGAGGGGATAGTTCACTTGACTTTTATTTTAATGAAAGGAACCCAAAAAACATGCTATACGTTTCAGTTAAACATTAATGAATTGCAAAGTATGGTTTCATTTGGTGTCACTATATTACCATTTGGTATATGGTAACCGTTGGGAAGCTGAGGTCATCCAAAGGCTTCTGATAGAGCATTAGGCTATGGCTGTGTCTCYTGAGCCAGCCAGTGCACTGGTCAGACTCCCGACTCACGGGGGACACGCACACAGTGTTATTCCTGATAATTAAAACTAGCCTCTGAGCCCTGGTCTTACTGAAGTCCACGGCAAAAGTTCAGTTTGAAGAAGCAGTTCTGTGCTCTTGCTTCCTGAGAAGTTGCTCGCTAGCGAGGCCTGGAGCGCTGGGTGGTATTTAAAAGGAGAAACTCATTACTGAAACTCTTTATAACATCCACCATTTTGCTGGAGAAATAGCAAAGTCCTCAGACTTTATATATTAGGCCCTCTGAGCTACCTGCTCATGAGCACTCAGTAGAACACAGAAGTCCTAAAGAAGACAGAAGAAGAGGCCTGTAATTTTATTATGCCCACGTGAAATACTGTAATTGCTGTGAGCGCAGCTTCTTTTGTGCTAGAGGGCATGTTATTCTTTTTACAAGTACTGTTTTTGAGCACTACAATAGCAACAATTACAACAGCATCTCCTACAGAAAACAAGCAGAATAAAAATAAGCAAAAGAGCAAAATGAAAAATAAAGGGAGAAAATAATAGAGCAGACTAGCAAAGAACAGACCCACAAACTCCCACAAAGAGGTGTTGGTGTTGGCTACGACAGGTGACCATGCAGAGTGACAACACCTCTTGCCCTCTAGGACATAACAACAACACAGAGCTAAGGAAATAATTGAGTTAAGTGATCTTATTTGAAGTCTAGTATCTCACTCTTTGTAAACTTTAACTCTGCAGTGTGGTGCCTGTGCTGGTTGATACCATAGGAAATGCAGGACTAGCTGAGGCTTAAAATGCTCTTTTTAGCTATACGTTTGAAATGCCACTGTCATGCAACAGTGCTACTTAATGTGTTTTTTCATCTTTAAATGACAATAACATAGACCAAATAAAGTTTGTGGAAAGGACTTTCTTTCCTTGGCTTCATCAGACATTTTTTTTTCATAAAGAAAGAAGAGAGTACAAAAGCTTAGAAAGAAATATCAGTTAAAGTTTAAAATAAACACACCATCTTAAATATTATCATTGCCTGTTAATTACTCTCACCCTTGAGATCACCCTGGACAGTTCAGTTCACACAGGGATGATACTGCAGATGCTTTGACCTCCATTTTCTGAAGAGTCTTCAGACAGTATGTCCGTGTGGGATGGAGTAAGGCATTCCTTAATGGCGTGAGCTCTGAGCTGACAGGGTTTCTCTGAGGATCTGACGCAGCCGTTAATCGGTAGCGCTGCACTGCCTGTTATATCGTAGAGTTTAATTAACGAATTCACTGAAGGATAAACGGCATCCATAAGCACCGATAATGGGATGTTCAGCATAGCTTGCAAAATAGCTATTTGAACATTAAAATAGAATAGGCAAAACTTAATGACCTGGTTACACACAACCCCTGGTCTAGTATATACTTACACACAATCTTGTATATATTTTCTTATTTTTGCAAGTAATTTTACCTGCATTTAGCATTGCTCAAGTGAGTATATATGTGTTTAACTGCCTTGCAACCTTGTTAGATTGGTATGGAACAGAGAGGAAGGTTTTTATGCTTCCTGCTAGCAAAGGGGGCAAGAAAGGATTCCAGAACATTCAACTGCTATTAAACCCTGGGTAAATATCCCCTGATAAGATGGACAAGACTGCCTTCTGTTTGAGTTCTCTGACCAACTAGTTTAAGAGTGATATGAGCACATTCCCCTGATGGCAGCACTTATCAGGAAGAGGTAGAGCACGTGGCTAACTGTGGGAGAAGATAGATGACTTTGAATCTTGAGTGAAGGGATGTGTCTTCCTGCAGCCAAGAGCGTAATAACCTTTCCTTTTGTAGGCTTAATGCCTTACCTTAAGCCCTTTCCCATTCATCCTGCTACCTCTGGTGGTTCTTCTGATGTGCAAGGTGCAAATCAGTTCCATGGATTTCACAGAATAACAAGAATTAGATGCAGTGACACTCTGTTTTCTCTCTGGACTATGAGAATGAGGCAAGCAGAAGAAATCAGAAATTGGGGGAGGAAGGTTCAGAAAAGGATGACCAAACTTTGAGGATGCAGCATGCAGGAAGTACAGCAACAGCATTCTCTGCTCTCGCAGAAATGTTACCAGAGCAGTAGTCAGTTTATCTTTCTGTAATACTTACCTATCTAACAGGGGCCTGTGAGGATTCACTAGCTCAAATCATCTGAAGACTGAAAGAGCAAAGTGGTAGTATATTTCTGATGCCATAATCCTCTCCACATACATAAGTGTCATCAAGGGACTCTCGGAGGAAAGCAGTTGTTTCTAAGCACTGTTACTTAACCCGTTATTGCCTACTATATATCCAAGAATTCGTCATCTGTTTGGATATTCTTTGCTGATTGTTTTTTGTCTTTTTAGTTTGGCTGACAGAAGCACTAAATGAAATTCAACTGTGGTGATGATACCCTGGGAATTGCTACATAGGAGCCTTAGCTTTTGTGTGCTTCAGTTCCTGATTATTGGTCTCAGTGGAATTAAAGTGAGATAAAGAATTCTATTCCGGAGCTTGCTGTTGGACTAGATCTCTTGTGCATCTGTATCATTAGCTTAAAATTTGGGTTTTTAGGTCTGTTTTAATAATCCTGAAAGCTTTGTGATGTATTAATGGTCTGTATATTATTCTAAAGGGCTAACACAAATAGACTATGCATTTTTCTGTCTTATTCCAAGTTCTCATATGAGCTGCAATTAAAAAATTGTTCTAACTATGTGGAGCATCGAACCCTGGAGGAAAAGAGTAACAAAATAAGGTGTTCTTATTTCATGACCTCCAGCAGTGCTGATAAAGTGATGAGGAGGAAGTATTTGAAAAAGATAAGGAGCCTCAGATCACTCCACTATGCATTTCTGACTCAGATGTTATCTTGGGCTCAGTGCTGGACCTTGTTCATGCTGGCTAGGAATTCACTCCAGAATTAGTTTCACCAAATTCAATTAATTCATTCAGATATATGATGATCACTTTTTCCATTGCTGTTTTTCTCTCTCCGAGGTAGTTGTGATAGTGTTAATGGAAATGGCTACACAATTTCCATGAACTTCGAAATTTAGGCTGAAAATCTCATTTTGCATTCTGTGCCGCCGTTTGGTGTTGCTACCTTTAACTGTGTAGTGAATGATGCCTTCCCCATGAGAATAGGTCAACACGACTCCATGGGGCTTCGCAGACTTGGAGCCGCTTCTGTCAGCAATGAATAACATACAGCTTTGAAACTGGCAAGCAGGTGGCTGGACTACATCCACCCCCGATACAAATTTCTGGATTTATACCAGGGCTGAATTTATGACATCTGTTTACCTGGGGGCTCAAAGTCGCCCTCATTATTCACGTTGAGCAGTATGCTACAACTATATTGCTCCACTTAGCACGGATTAAATTTGCTGCTGCTGTTAGAGCATGTAACTCCTGGAGTTCCAGTGAAATGACACTGAGTTGCACCTGCAGGAAACGGCTCCCCTTGGTTTCATCCCAGATTCCTTTAGAATCAACACAGCTGAATAGTGAAACAAATCCCAGTAAGACTCTAATATCCTACAGTGAGTGGTTAGGCTAGAAAAAGTGGCCAGATATGTGTGAAGGAATTAATTTTCTCTCTTCTGATTTACATCACAAACTCCATAAGGCTAAAAACTGCAAAGATTAAGCAGCACTTTATAGGTGGCATGGTGCTGTTGGCTTGAGAAAAAAAAAAAGTGATCAGACTTGCACTTTCACATGCGTTTCTATATAATGGAAGCAACTCTTATATTTTTAAGGAATTAATGCAATTGTATATGTCCTCACACACACAGCTATGAGGGAGCTGGATGCTTCATGGTCTTTATTGATGTGGCCAAGTTTTGTGGTGCTCAGGCCCTGCATAGTAGAAATTCTGTGCAGGTTCAATTAGATTCGCACTGATGGTTTTGTTTCAGCTTGACGGGACATGGCTGCTCATGTTGATAAAGCAGTTATTTGCATTACCTAGCCTAAGGCACTTCCTCACTTCCACTTCAGTTTCCAGACTCTGCCAGCATAGGGTCTTAAATTACAGACCTCTGCAGCCGGAGCAGAGAGCTTTGGTAGCTGTCTAGAGGAGTATTCAAGGCTCAGGACACCTGCGCAGATGTGACAGGAAGCTTGGGGTTGCTGGATGCATGCAGAAAATGGATATATCTGCTGGAAAACATGGCAGTGGTGTGATTATTCTATGATTTTACTGGATACCATCAGGTTTTATTCTTCAGTGAGGTGAATGGTATCTTTCATCATTCCTGTTTGATTAACTGAAGAGTTGCTGAATCTTCTGCAGGCCACATGGATTTCTTAGTGGTGTTTTCTGATAAAGAATATCTCTTGCAATGGGATGTAAAGCTCTTGTATCTAAAAGGAGGGTGTGAGAGAGTCAGCTTTACAAAGAGCAAGAATTTATAAAGGAACGTTCTTTGAGTGGTCACCTAGTTAGAATGCAGTAGCAGTCAAGATTTGTTTGGAAAATACAAAATCTCCTGTTGAGGAGGTGCCTGAGAGGACAACAGATGGTTGAAGAGAAGGGTAGAGAGGGGACAGCTCTTATTTTAAAGCAGGGTTCAGATGTAGGGCAGTTATGGCAGCTTATGGGCAACTCCCAGTTGAGCACCCATGACCTCTTAAACCAGAGAGTCAAAGTTAGGTCTCACTGGGTGAGATTCAATGAGCCTCAAACTACCCACCTGAGTCTGTGGAGAAAGCTTGCGTTCAGGTGCCCACATATGAGCGTCTTGTGCCTTTGCCATGCTTTAGGGTGTTGGAGACACCCCTGCGGTTGGCTGAGACACCCTGCAGCCGTGTTGCAGATGTTCCTTGGCAAGTTGCCTGACCGTGTGTCCAAGACCATCATTTCATAGCAGTGAAGCTTCCCCTTCCCCAAGCACATATATACTGACAGAAGCCTGTGATCTTAAAGGCAGCTTAAAGAGCAAAATAAAGGGCTTCAGAGGAGAGGCGGTGGCTGACAGGGTTGGTAACAGCTGCCTTGTTCAGAGCTCTAAAAGCTGTTCTTATCCTGGCAGCAGATTTTGAAGACTTGCATCACATAAGCTTATTCTTGTGATCTGTTTATCATACATAATAAACTATGCATACAAACTCCAGTCGTGTGATGGTGGTGAAAGGATTGTGCAACATATACAAGGGRCACAAAGTTTTCATCTTTTCACTGCCCATCTCTGGGTTTAACAGTGGAATAGCACAGTAATAGAGCACTTATCCAAATATTCTTTTACAATGGAAGTCTCGTTGGCAGTCAAACGTATTTAAATTAGAAAATTCCATATCTTGAGATGCAGCATTGGTAACCACCAGGACCCATAACTTAGTAGGTAATTGCAGTTTTGTATGGACCATGCTCTCATCGGATTAAAATGATCTACCCAAGAATTGTGATATCTATACTGTGTTATTCCTGAACAATGGAAGACTGAGGCCTAAAGAGTATCTAGTGGAACAAGCCACCTCCTGCATGCCAATAGATTATCCAGTTACTATTGCAAACAAGAGGCATTGTGTTCTGCCAGAGCTACAACAAAGAAAACATTATCTCTCTGGCCCGTGCGTTAAAGAACAATAAACCGTATTTCCAAAATGAAAACTGTACTTAAGCTATTATTATGAGTCCACAAAACCAAAGAGGGAAATGATAATGTTAGGGCCCTCTAACCCTCAGGTTCCCAGTTAGCATCTCCTGAAGCAGTGGTCCAGATTTTCCTGTGTAGGAATGAATTTACTTGGCTGTGTTGGTTGTGGAGGGATCGGCCCATGGAACAGCATGCACAGAGTGCCCATCACACTTCCCTAACCACCAACCTGCCAAGCAAGGCATTGCCACAACACACGAAGTCTGGCTGGGATAGTCCTCAAATATTTTCATTTGTCACATAGACTCTGTTTGATCCTGGAACCCAAAAAGCTATACAGCCTCCCCTTGACCGTTGCATATCACAGAATCATAGGATAGTTGAGGTTGGAAGGGCCCTCTAGAGATTGTCTACTCCAAATACCCTGCTTAAGCAGGGACACCTAGAGCACATCGTGTCCTCACTGGCTTTTTCACAGCTATGCGGTAAGAATTCCACCAATCTTTTCCAGAAACTCATTAAATTCTAAATGTTTCACCCAGCAAAGTGTAGACCTGTCCAAGGCATGAGGTGCCCCTTCCCCAAGAGAATTCCGTGGAGGGGGGCTGTGCCGAAGGCCTTGCTGARGTTGCAGCAGACCACGTGCCCAGCCCTGCCCTCATGCCCCGGGCTGGTCCTTGTTTGGGCTGCCGGCAGCCTGCGGCAGCTCGTGCTTCTCCTCTGCCTGGCCTCGTGGGTGACCAGAGCCCCTGGGGATTTGCTGCCTGTCACAYGATGGCAGAGGGACCCTCACGTGTGCTGTGGTGGTGCCACAGAGCCACGGGCCCCTGTGGCCCTGCTGCCCCTCGCATCACTGGCACAGACCCCTCCATAGACACACGGGCACGAGGAAGGGGGACTCCGCATGCAGGGGAAGAGTCCGAAACGGAGTTTAGTGAGAAGTGGGARTGGGGCCGGGGTACTGCTGTCTGCGCGGAGCTGCTTCGCTTCCCCGTGCTGCTGCACAGCCCCTGTCCCTGCTGCTCCCTTGGGCGCGTGCGCGGGGGAGCCTTTCCTCACCGAACCCAGCACACTGCGGTCATGGGGACCCCTGCAGCAGCTGTTTGCCCATGCGGGGCTGCCAGGGGCTCCAGCGCTTGGGCTGCCGGGTCCAGGGGTGTCCCGGCTCCAGCGGTGGGAGGCTCTGCACGTGCAGGAGCCGAGGCTGCCACCGACACTTGTGGCGGCTCCAGACTTTCAGCTCCAGGGCAGGCTGCACCAGGGCCTTGGCCTGCAACAGCAGAAACCTCTCGGTGCCCACAGCACCTGCAGGGATGGGCTCGCCCGCCGCAGTGACCTGCGTGGTTGGCACTGTGGGGGTCTCCGACTGGCCTTCCCCTGCCTGCGGAGGTGCCTCGCCAGGAGCTCCAGGAGCCCCAGCTGGGCCTAGAGACTGCGGGGCAGGAATTGCTTCTTCTCCTGCTGGYGCGACGCCAGCGCCCGCCACGACGGCCTCCGCGTGCGCAGCRCCCTCGGAGGGCGGTCACACTCGCCCTCCAGCTGCACAGGCACTTCACTTGCAGAGCCAGCAGTTCCCAAGGCAGAGGCATCGTCTGCATCCGTGGTTTGCACCTGGGGAGAAGGGCAGCGGGAATGGGAAGAGGGGAGTTGCAGCTCCGCAAACCGAGGGCAGTCAGCAGGAAGGGGAAGCCTTGGTGCCTAGAGCCAAGGCCAAGGCAGCAGCAGCAGGCACCGCGGGGCAGGCAGGKAGGAGGGAAGAGCAGATCAGCCAGTGCTGCTCCTGCCCGCTGGAGGCTGAGCGAGCGGGGCTGTTTCTGGCCCCCATGCTCAGGGAAGGGGCCCTCTGCCTAGGCAGGAYGGGGCCATCACTCCTGGGGTGGCAGCGCACACAGTCCCCTTGCTGCATTCAGCAGCTCCCGCCGCCCGCCCACAGGCACACGGCCCCGCCGTGCCCGCAGCACCTGCAGCGCCCGCAGCACCCGCAGCACCTCCCTCTGCCTGCACGAGCCCCAGTGGCGGCTGCCCCACGGCCACSGGGGCCTTTGGCCCTGCCGGGCCAGCCGCGCTTCTTTGCGCCTTGGCATCCAGCGCTCTGATCACATCCACCCCGCAGGGAGCACGAGGGCGCCCGTGCTGCGCCCGCCTCTCCCCGTGGGGGCTGCTGCCCCTGCTGCTCTTGGCTCTGTGCCGCCGCACGCTCCGCGTGGAGCTTCCCCCACTGCCAGCTCGAGTGGCTGCAGCACTCGAGCCACTCGGCTACTGCTGCCGCTGCYGCCTTGCTGCTCTGAGCACCTCCTCAAGCAGCACTTCCACGATGGGCCCCACCTCAGCATCAGCGGCYGAGTCCTGCAGCTGGGAGCTAGCAAAGGCAAAAGAGTTAACTTGTAAAGGAAATAGAGTTATATAGCACATGGTTGATTTCCCCCTGCTCTGGCTTCCAGACTGGTCCTTTGAGATGTAGTGATAAGCCAAAGAGCTGCTGAGGGTGAATCCTAGAATCATTATGGTTGGAAAAGTCCTTCAAGATCGAGTCCAGCTGGAAGCCCCTCAGCACCATACCTGTTAAACTATATGCTGAGTGCCTCGCCTGCATGTTTCGTCACCACTGTCAGGGACAGTGACCTCTCTGGGCAGCCTGTTGTTATGACCCCTCTATCCAGGTAGAATTTTTTCCTAATATCTAAGCTGATCCTCCACTCATGGAACTGGAGGCCATTTCCTTTTGTCCTATCGGATTTTATTCTGGGGAAGAGACCAACACCCGCCTCACTACAGCCTCCTTTCAGGTACTTGTAGAGAACGATAGTATCTCCACTGAGTCTTCTCTCTTCCAGGCTAAATAATCCCAGCTCCCTTAGGTATTCTTCGTAAGGTCTCTGCTTCAGCTCCTTCACCAGCCTCGTTGCTCTTCTTTGGACACAATCCAGTGCCTCYATGTCTTTCTTCACAGAATCACAGWATAGTTGAGGTTGGCAGGGACCTCTAGAGATCATCTAGTCCATYCTCTTATCTCAAGCAGGGTCACSTAGAGCACGTTGCACAGGGTGGCATCCAGGTGGGTTTTGAAGCTCTCCAGAGAAGGAGACTCCACAACTTCTCTGCGCGGCCTGTTCTCTGTCACCCTAAGCTCTTACTCATATAGAGATGGAACTTCCTGTGTTTCAATTTGTATCCATTACCCCTTGTCCTATCGCTGGCCACCACCAAGAAGATTTTGGACACGTCCTCTTTACATACTTGCCTCATATTGATAAGATCACCTCTCAATCATTTTTTTCTCCAGGCTGAACAGGTCCAGCTCATTCACTCTTTCCTCATAAGATAGATGTTCAAGTCCCTTAACCACCTTCTTAGGTCCATGTTGGACCCTCTCTAGAAGCTCCACATCCCTCCTGTACTGGTGAGCCCAGAACTGTACCCAATACTCCAGATGTAGCCCCACCAGAGCTGAGGAGAGGGGCAGGATCTCCTCCCTCGACCTGCTGGCAATGCTTCTTCTCATGCAGGCCAGGATCCCATTGGCCTTCTTCGCCACGAGGGCGCATTTCTGCCTCATGGTTAACTTGTTGTCAGCCAGGACTCCCAAATCCCTCTCCATGGAGCTGCTTTCCAGCAGATCGGCACCTAATCTGTACTGGTGCCTGGGGTTATTCCTGCCTAGGTGCAGGTCCCTGCACTTGTCCTTCTTGAACCTCATGAGGTTCCTCTCCACCCTGTTTTTCTCAAAACTCATCTAGAGTTTGGTTTTGTTTTGAGCTAAAAGTGGATTGAAGTGACTGCTTAATGCTCTTCTTCAGGGATGCATTTTACTCTGTKTTTGCAACTGGGAGGCTGAATCATTGTGGCAAATAAAGTTGTGGAAATAGAGTTAAAAACAGCCTAAATRTTCTTTTCAAGGTCGCTGCCACAGTGTAGGCCCTCTAAATTGCCTTTGATACTATACAGGTGCATATGTSTTTATTTATCCATATTTTTACTATCAGATGTGAACACCAAGATTATAATAAATCTTATATTTTATAAATGTAATTAAATATGTTATTGAATTTAAAATAAAGACATTGTTGAGATCACCCAGACATTGTGGCAAACAGCAAAAGTTAAAAAGAAATCCCTTGGTAGGTACTTAKTATGTCTTAAGCTGCTTCCATGGAAAATAAATCTGAGTGAAAACACTCTGTAGCTAAGGAGTTTGCTGTTATCCAAGACGTCCGACTGCAAAAAGRACTTTGAGTTTTGAAATACAACACTGCAATGAGTTACAGAGAAGAAACTTAATTTAACATGACTTGTGTTACCCTATTTCTAAAGCTGAAACTGATTGAGTAAAGAGTCTGGAGTATACCAGATGTTCAGAGAAGGCAAGGTGACTAGGTTTGGATTTTATTTTATTTTATTTTATTTTATTTTATTTTATTTTATTTTATTTTATTTTATTTTATTTTATTTTATTTTATTTTATTTTATTTTATTTTTATTTTTATTTTATTTTCAATAGAAACTTTCAGGGAGAAGCTGTAGTCTTTTCAGCCCCGCTGTCCCGGACTAACACTGTACCTTGCCAAAATCTGTAAGCCTTCAGAGTGAGTTGTGAAGCGCGCAGCCTTGAAACCAAGAGCCAGCTTCATAAATGTAACCAGGTCCTTTTCTGCCTCCTGGGACTCTTCTGAAGTGGCTACTTTAATCAGATTTCCCTGAAGTTTCTTCCTTGTGCTGATATATCATTGGCTATGCAGCCACATCAGTTCCTGCTGCACATCTGTTCTGCTGCTGGTAAACGCCTGTAACACTGCATTGGTGCCAAGACCATCCAAGACACCCCCAAATAAGTTTTTTGAAGTAAATATCCCTATACTTTCCAGCCCAGTAATTGTAATTCCTTTGATAGGAGCGCTGATCTTCTCAGACCTCCCGTCTGAACCAGAACACTCAGCTATGAGCCTTGCCCAGTGAGTCCTTATAAGTCCAGTACCTGGACTACTGGAAAGCCACTCTCCAGGTATTTGGAGGAGAGGTCTCCCTCTATGCCTCTGCATGTCTTTTATTATTATTGTTATTTCTAGGTCACAAATTATACACCTACTTGGATAGATATAGGCATTAATGCATGCATCGAGGTATTTAATAGCCAATTTTTCTCAGTTTTTTAGTTCTGACTGCATGAGTCAAGCTCCTTGCCCTGCTTCTTGAGCATCTCTGCAGGGACCAAGCTTTCATGACATTCTCTGTGAGGGACTAGCTTRATGTTGAAAAGTGCCCTATATGGCAGGGGCACAAGGAGCTGACAGGYGTAATCTACCCTCTGGTATTCCAGAAATCCCCAAGACTCCTTCATTTTACTAATTTTGGATGTAACGTATGTGTGTATATCTTAGGAGGGCAGTTGTTRGAACTTTGCCTGCCGGCGTGAGGATGCTGGAGCAGTGGCTTGGGCTCCCTCTGGTGGCTCTTCCTTGGCAGGCACAAGAGCTACAGCCAGCCTCATAGACACTCAGGGACTTCAGGGGACATGAAAAATACAGAAGCCTGTGCTCGCTTGGGTTCGTGTGATCCCAGCTCTTCCCTTTTACCCCCAGTAACCCTTCCTCTGCTACCTGTCTCCACAAGACCCCTTCCAGACAGGTCTATAACTCTGTATGCTYTGACAGGCAGGCCAGGAGGTGCCTGTCAAATGTTCAGCATATGCAGAGYTAATTTTCTTGGGGATTTCTTCTTCGAATCATGGTGAGACTGGCCAGCAAGCTGAAAAGTTGTTTTGACAGCCAAATGACAGAGGACTATCATGACAGCATAAGTTTTGTTCCTTTAGGAAAGGAGGTTATATGTGGATTATTTTATTTTTTCTTCTAAATTCAGAGGCTTTAATGTTCATTTAGTCATTGGGAAACAGGGGTAATTCTTGTTTGAAAAAGAGCAGGAAGAGCTGTGATTCCTATCTAAATATGAATATGGGAGCTAGGAATGCAAGTGGCTATTCTGAGAGAGATTAGAATTACAAACCGTCTGCAGTTGTAATAAAAGTGAAATTTTGGTGTTACCTATCTAAATTCCTGAGCATGTTTGCCATGTGTTACATTTTTCATCACTTCCYGTCTTCATTGAGAACTATTGTTCATTATTTTCAATAAGGAGATGAGTAAGATTTATTTTTATATATATAAAGAGGAATCTTTAGTTCTTTTTCTTTCAGCTGTCCTCTAAATGATTGCAGTTTATGGTGATATCCTTCTCATCCYTGGTGTTGCTGCRTATCTTATCCTCTTTASAGGTGCAGTTAGATGTGGGAAAATCTTTACAAAACATGGATACAAAAATACTAGGACATAATTTAGTYCATCTTTCTAATYCAATGGAAGCCACCTACACCTCTATTTTTTAATAGCTGTTTTTTCTAACTTATGTTAGATTTATTGATAGGCTGCACAGTTTCCTTATGCAATCATTTCCACTGGCTTGTCCCATTTTCCATTAGATGCTCTTTTCTAAGGTCTCTCCTGAATATCCCTTCCTGCAGTTTAAAAGCGTAATTTCTGTTCAGCTCATCTTATGCCCCATGAACAACAACTCTTGTTGTTCATGTGCCATATTCTCTTGACTAACACTCCAGATCCTTTCCCAAAAGATCATTTCTTTCTGACCTCATTACTGAGTGTGGTGCTCTGCATCTCTTGAATCTCATCCATGCTGCTTCACAGAAGCCCATGGGAACCTGCTTGGCCTTTGGTTGGAGACTTCACAGGCTTGTGCCCAACTGAACAAGGAGACGGCATGTACCTCATACGTGCCAAGCACTGTGGAAGTGGTTAAGTATTCTTGGTATCTTTTCATGGCCTGGCASTAGAGCTCACACAGGAGATCATGTGTTTCTGTTGACAGCTTCATGTGGAATCATTATTGCTTACTGAAAAAGCTGTCCTCAGAGGAATATAAACTGCAGACCTATGTATTACTGTATTAAAGAATCAAGTTAAAAGATGTTTCAGAAATCATGCAAGGGTGCCAGTGCATTCTCTAAATAAACCTTTACGTCTAGATGCTTTGCAACTTATAATGTTCAAAGAATATGCACTTTTCACATTAAAATTGAAACTCCTCATGATACTGTCAACTGTTTTTAAAAACCTGGCAGTTACTGCTGTACCCCAGCGGGAGATAGCTGAAGGATGATGAGGATATTTTTGCAGTTCCAACTCTTGGCAATAAGTAATACAAAGCATGGTGCTGTTAACGTGATTTTTTATGAAGTAACATTTTGGTAAAGCTGGTTACAAAACACACTAAGTAGGATTTATAGACCTGAAACTATGACTGTCCWGCATTCCTCTCCAATGACTTATTTATTCTTGTAGTCAGAAAATAAAGCTTATGATATTGAAAAATAGTTGATACTCTTTAAATACAGCTTAGGTACAATGTGGACATTGTACTGTTTAACCACCTACTGACAGTAACTGCAGTGCAGTGGACTTGCATTTTTTAATGTATGAAATTGCTCCTAGGATTCTTCAGGACCCATGAGAAAATTGCAAAGAATTCTTGCTTATCCCCGAGCAAGTGTTTCCTAGTTGAATTAAAATTCTAGTTCTTTCTTAAAACTTCCTTCTTAAGATTTTAATATAAGATGACCCCCAATGGTGCGCGGAAATCTCAGCTTAAGGTGCCTAGCTGACTTCTAAATACTTATTTATCATTCTTTTCTTTCCYCAGTATTAACTTAGAATATGTAAGTCTTAGGGAGCATTTGCTTAAGAACTTAMCTTATGCTGACATTTCTCCATTTTATATATATATATAAAGAAAAACTAACCAACACGAGCAATTGGTCTCTCAAGTAAAATTTCCACTAGCATGAATATATTTTGTCTTTTTTTGCTCTTTGCATGTAAGCAGCAAGCCCAGTATGCATAGATTTCAGAAATGCATTAGACACAGCAAATGTAAGGTCRTAGGAAGCAGGATATAAAGAAAACGAAAAGTAATTAGCATTTTTCATCTGTGTGTTTTTGAGATGATAATTATATCATTTTGATGTACTAGAGCTCAGCTAAAGCAATTATAAATATGATAAAAGAACTCATATAAAATAGACTATTKTCTTCTATTAAATCATCTGGATTTTTATCAACAGAAGATCCTCCAAAGCGGATCTGTGAGGATTGGTTCAGCCCTCGCTGTTTCACTAGCGGCAATGTAAACAACTTCATTGACATTCAGGAAGAGCGTTCAGTTATTACAGATCCCGTTAGGAAATTAGCCAAGCATCTGTGGGAAGGAGAACGACACAGAAATAACACCGTATATTACAACCATGTAGCAACGGGCCACGCATGTAGCCTAAGAAGTCAGGCTGTGCTTTTGGGTTTCCTTTGGGGAGTAACCACAAGCATCTGAGATGGAATGCTCCCTCCCAGCCTTTTGGGGTATTTAGAGCTGTAATACTCCCTCACCTAAATGGTTTTGTTTTCTGAGAAGTGTGATCCAAATCTCCATCTCCTCCTCTTCCTTCCCTGTCCTTCGTGCATGTACACATATACATGCATGCCAGGTTTCCAAACCATGCAGCTGTCTTAGCAGAACTGAGTTGGTTGTTCAAAATATGGCTTATCTACTGATGGGCTAATGGGTAGATTTTTTTTTTTTAAAGAATTAACTAGAATCTGGAAAAACGCAAGTTCATCACACTCAGGGAATAGTYGCACAAAGTTTTTCTCCTGAGGGCATGGGAAACACTGGAAAACAGTAATATCTTGGATACTGTTAGTGAATAGCAGGGCAGGAAGAGACAAGGCGGTAGGAAGAGCCAAGGCATCACCACCCAATGTGACAGAAGCGTGTGCTTCTGCCGCTGCTCACGGGGTCTCCCGGCCTCACAACAGGCTGAAGGGCAGGCCTTGCCCAGCTGCTGGATCCCCTGCTAGCAGAGAGGAATAAAATAGGTGTGCACACAGCGTTCGTGTGCAGCTGTGATCCACCTGTACGGCTACAGAAACCGGCTCACGTCCTGCTTACTGCTGCTCCCAATGAAGAGGTGCAAGTCCTGAGATGAAYGTAGCGCTCGCTTGGCAGGTCCTCTGATAGCCAGGAGGCTCATTCAGAACTGGCAGTGCGGAGGTAGGGGTTGGTAAAAGCGTAACTTGGCTTTAGTGTTGCTTTGGACATGACTTAGCATAACTAGCAGGGTTACGCTGATATATGTCAGTGTCATTTGGAGATAGTTTACAATTTCTGGTCCTCTCCCACTCTCTGAAATTATGTAGCTTGTTTCGAGAGGAAAGAATTATTGGAGTAGCTATATGACAAATTTTGTTGTCATTTACTCACTTGAGGTTTCTTTTATGAACACAGTGTCACAGTACAAAATGAATTCCTTTATCATTTTGAATTATGCCTTTGCTGTAAGACATTTTTGGAAGTTTATACCATTGCACAGTTCTGGCAGCTGAATCAAACAATATCCCTTTTCGTGTCAGAAAGAAACATAGCCATATGCAGGTTATGATGGCCTGGCTACAAAATTTTATCCACATTTTCCTTATTTATTTTTTAATATACACTTATGCAGTGAATACATAATACGATAATATGATAATATATATCAAATCATTGTGACTGAGCATATTTGTGCCAGAGCCTAAAGTAGAAACAATATCTGCCTTCCTATTTTTCAGGCACAAACGAATCACAAAAGCAGTTCCTTAATCTCCTGCTCCAGRAGGATACATGTTTTCTTAGTACGCAAGATACCCTAGTTCCCCCGGAAAATGGCTGTACCAACATTGTAGATTTTATTAATCTGTTTAGCCACAGGTAGCTTGGCATAGACCATTAACCACGTGTGTGTGAGCACAGCTACCACAGCTTCAAAATTCAGTTGGAGACAGGAAAATCATAAGGCATGCATATAAACCCCCAAAATGCCAGCAGAAGGATTGAACCCAAACCCCAAATAAATCTGTTTACAAGAGGTATGTGAGTTAAGCAAGATGGAGTAATTTAGATGCATGCAAACTGTAAGCAGAGACCTGTGTATATATTAAGACAGCAAAGTTGAAAGGACTTYGCCTTTTATATTAATCTTTCCAAGAACAGCCCAGGTTGCATGAGATAGGGCTGCAACTGAAACAGCCATGAAGAACTGAAATATATTTTAGATTACTAGAAAATATTTACTAAATTGTAAAAGGGAGCTCCACATGGCAAAATTCAGAGATCTTTAAAGGGCTATTTTGTTGCTGACGGATGCATGGTCATTCTCATCTTTACATCTAAAGGGACCAGAGGGATAACAAWTGCTCCTCGGGCAAGATGGTTGTTCAAACAGCCTTCTGCAGGAGTGCAGGGGGGTTATTTTTAAGAAACTGAATGGCTGTCTTGAGCATGAGGGCTTGATTTGGATGTTATTGGCAAGTTAAAATGTGCCAAAGAATGATATCAACACCTTTCATTCACCCATGAAAAACAAATTTATCTGGCAAGCTGATCAGTATTTTCTGATATTTCTCAAAGACAATGCAATTAACATTCTAGATTAAAAAAMCAAGCAAACAAACAAAACCAAACCAAAMCAAAMCAAAAAAMCACAGACCTAGTTCCACTGGGAATATAACAACTAAATTAGGAGAGAAAGATGTAAGGGACAGACAGCTTATTGTGATGGTGAACAAACATGCTGACTTAACCCGTGTTAAATGATGCCAGTTTATTACAAAATGCTGGGAATGATCTAATCCCCCTTTAACAAGAGCGGTGTGGGAGAACTGTTTGAAGATGTGTAGCTACAGAGAGCACATGCTGCATAAAAATGCAAGCTCTGTACTGTGTAAGTTCTGTGCTAAGCAATGACAATGAAGTAGCAGATCTGAGCCTGAAAATGTGAAAGTTCCACCCAAGTTTTCCCTGTTGCATTTAAGCCTAAAACTACAGTCTTAATTGCTGCTTGCAGAATATCGCTGTGATATGAGTGGCTCCTATAATCAGCTGTCAGATCATGCTATGCAGATTTCTTTTTTAATCTGTGTGATTTCATGCAAACCATGCCARCAAAGCCCGGTGCTACCTCTAAAAATAACAGCAGTGCATAGCAATTAAGCATACGAGTCATTCTGCATGCATGCTGCATCATCAATTTAAGCCTTCAAAAGGTTTCAGAGCCCAAAACCACAGAGACAAGACTTGCTAAAATCAATGGCATTGTGACTCATGAGGATTACAAAGGAATACTTCAGAATTAATAGCAACAGTCATGTGCCCGTTTTCCATTAGCGTAAGAACCACAAGCATCCAGAGGCAGATGGGAGAGACTCAAGATGACCCAAGSCTTTGCTGACCTATGGCTTTGCTTTTGGGGCGACAGATTCCTTGCTGCTAATGGATCAGGTGGATTTTCTACTGCTGCTTTTGCTATCAAAATGTGGCTAAGTGTTGTGCTATTTGTTTAGTGCACAGATCAACCTGGCAACTTCTTTTGCTGTGGTGGTGACTCTGAATAGAGCTGCAGGAGGAAGGCGATGACGGGTTGGTTCAGCAGTCAGAACTTCAACTGTTTACGGTATCTTAACACTGGATTCCTTTATTCAGGTGTTCATTAACATAAATTCAGCTTAGAGAACACTTTGTGGGTTTACATAAATCTGAAATTCTGTTATGTGGGCCACAGCAATTTCTTCTTTGCACTATTTTGCCTGCTCGTTACTGGGTATAATTCCCTGCAAAAAGTTAACTCATTGGTGTTTACCTACTTAGTGTATTATTTCCAGAAATATTTAACACACTGTGAATAAGTCTGAGAATTAATACCTGTTTAACCTATCTCCTATCTCCTATTAAAAAGAAAAACAAAAGTGTCCATAACATTTTTTGGGTACTACTCTGAAAATTACTTAAAATTGACTCTGAAATGATTTAATGATTTGAGGTATTTTGTAACTTGGAAAAAAATCAATAAAGGACTTTCACACATTTATCTACTGTTACTTGCAGGACTTAATTAGATCAACATACATAGGTTGTATGACTCACCATTAGGTTGTATTAGGTCAGCATAAGGTTATATGACTTACCATGAGAACTTAGTAAACTTGTAGCGTCGTGGACTCCCATTTTACATATTTATTGCTTGATAGGTAATGTGTCATTGCAATGTATTTAACATATGAGAAGATCCATATTCTTCAGTTCCTTGGGAGTCTGGTGGAATAGTTACCTACAGCCAGTGTAGTCTACTTTCAGAGCCAGAACTGGAGGTACTTTTAGTTGTCCAGATGAGTTGGATGTACATTTACTGCTTCACCATGACTACAAGAAATATTATCAAACATTATCCTGTGTGGGAGGGAATAACATGACAGAAGCTTCCTTGATCATTTCCAGGAAAAGCTGCGTCATGGTTCTCAGGTACTACTGCTAGGAGTTACAATTGCTACAAGCCAAATTCTTTTTACATTTTTATCCCTTGCTGAAAGGTTGTCATATTCCAAGTCCTGTTCTCAGCTAAGACAAACCGTCTTTCTTGTCACTACCACTTGCGTAAGAAGGGAGAGGCACACTGGAGTTTGTAATAAAGGTTTATATGGCAACATATAACAAAGACCCCATTTGTTTCCTGAATTCTCTTGTTTTCCCTTCACCCTTTTTTTTTTTCTTTCAGTCTCTTGCTTCTGAGATACTACTTTTTTAGCCTTCTATTTTTGCCAGATAAATGGCATTACCTTGGCTCCTTCAAGCAATGCAGCAGGGAATTACTGGGATCAGGGAGATTATTGGTTTAGCACCTTGTTTTGCTCTGTTTCCTCTTTATAATTCCCCTCTGAATGCTCTTGTTTATTTTTGTAGGTTTTGTTTGCACTAGTATCAAGAGCCCTTCTCCTAACTGTAACCCCCTTGCCATTTAACTTATGTTTGATTAAGAAAGGGAAAAGACTTGGTCCTACTGGCCATTAAGAGGTTCATTCAGTGCAGACAAAGCTTCCCCTGGGTTCAGTTAAACATATGGTCCAACTGGTGGTCTAATTTGCTGAATCCAGCTGGGGCCAGCATCCAGGAGGAATGGATGTTTGAGATTAAATTTGTCCTGAGCTGCTCAATATGTCCTTCTGCCACCAGAACCCTGGAGATGAGTTACTGTAGTCATGGGAGTGTTTGTAGCACTGAATTGCTCTCTCGTGGTGCCGGCTCCTCCCAACACAGAACCATCACTGACACTTCATCTTGTGGTGGCAACCAAAAAAACCCAAAGAATTGACCCATCAGGTAGCAGCAGGATTTCCCCCTTCCCCTCTCTGCCTCCCCTCAGCATCACCCGGAGCCTCAGGGTTGATGATGTGTCCTGTGCCCTCTCCTTCGCTGACACCACCCACTCCATGATTGGTGTTGCTGGAGTGAAGATCGGCTGCTGCTTCTTGGGGAAGGTAGTGGGAGACAGTTCCTTGTGGAGGAGGCTGGAGATAATTTGCTTGAGCGGGGATGGAGCTCAGGAGCCACAGAGAGCCACCTCCWCTCAAGTTCCCCTCTCAAAGACAATCAGCACATGCTTCTTTTCTCTCTCAGCTATTGAGATGCCTCTGTAGGTGATGAGTACTGCATGTTCATGACCCTCATCTCTAAAATTCAGCTGCTCGCATTTAACATTTAGTTCTTACCAGCAAGAATACAACTTTGGCACTAATTATGTGAAGTTGTGACTAATTCTCTTGAAAGACGGAGCCAGGCTCCATGAGAAGCTTGGACTGTACACATCAATAAGAGACAAAGCTCTTACAAAGATGCAGTGAATTTAAGGAATTCTACAAAGATGTAGGAAACCATCCTGGATCACCAGCTAGATGATTAGATGATTAGATTTGGATTCCTCCAAAAACCATGGAAGCCTCTCCCTTGGGCCACAGTGTTGGGAAGACTCTTCTTTAAGGTCCAAGATAGACTGCTCTAGTCAAAAGCATTATGAGAATCCAAAGTTGGGAGTGGGGACAGGAGCTGACTAGGAATGGTTGCCTGTCACATCATCTGGACCTCATGTCACACTGGGCTGGCTCATTCCTTACAAAATCTACATTTGGGAAATGCTTTGGCAAGCCAGACAGTAAGCCAGAAAGGTAGATGTTTGCCTCAAACAGTGGTAAAATGAAGCCCCAAATCCCTGCTCTGAGTGGTCCAAACATTCAGTTATACTGTGGAGCTGTCTTGGCTCCTCACTCTGCATTTATATTGTCCGTACAGAGCATAACCTGTCTTGAAGTAYCCTCTAGCCTGGATATTCTCTGAAAGGGAGTTAAATCCTCATTGTGGGAGCTATTTGGTCTCTCCAGGTGAGAACAAAATAAAACATGTGCAATTTGAATAGCAGTGAGACAAGAGTCTAAAAGCCTGCTATAAGCAAGTAAAGCTGACAACATAGACCTATCCGTACATGTATTTGTCTGTAAAGAGTAGCAAAAGGGCTCCATTTTATCCTGATGTGATGTGTGACAACAAATGGCTTGTCTATGCCATAGCATAACGGCAACACAGCAAATGCTGTGAGTTGGTCCACATTTTTGTCTGTAAAGGCAAAATCCATTTCTGAGCAGAGAGGCAGCATATATCTTAGGCTGTGCATCACTTGTGGGTCACCAAAATAGCTGGAATGGCATCGGAGGTGTTTTCATGACTTCTGAAGAATGGGAATTTTCATCTCTGCTGCCTCACAGAGAAGAAGTAGGACAAGATTTGAATAAATCTGGACAAAAGTTTGTTAATTTGACTTATGAATCGTTCTACTTATGAATCACTTTCTTTACTGTGATAAATTTGTGAGTGTTTGGGAACCTGGTAAAAACCGTGTTTTTTCCTCTGAAAGAAAAGAAAAGAAAAGAAAAGAAAAGAAAAGAAAAGAAAAGAAAAGAAAAGAAAAGAAAAGAAAAGAAAAGAAAAGAAAAGAAAAGAAAA
>PTEX01000033.1:1257320-1274135 GCA_003342815.1 Eudromia elegans
GAGGAGAGGAGAGGAGAGGAGAGGAGAGGAGAGGAGAGGAGAAAGGCAAGAAAAGGCAAGGAAAGGAATAAAAACACACACATGGTCTTTTTTTTCTTTTTTTTATTAACTCGACATTGTCTTCTACAAATACGATTTGTCATTCACCAGAAGATTTGAAATGTAGACTTAAGTTACACATAGGTATAAAAAGCATAGAACTGCACACACTGTACCACTGTTTAGACCAGAAAACATTGTCCCACAGATAAGAGCGTGCACGAGCTCAGCACCATCACTCTTTCTACCTCAGGGATTCAGTCTTCCAAGCTGCAGATGCTTCTGCTTCTTTCCCCTCAGCTTTTGAAGCCCTGCAGACTTTCCCCTGGGGCTTCTCACCCAAGTCTGGACCAGGGAGCCACAGGGCAACTCCATCCTGCTTCACCGCAGGTTATAAAACCTCGAATTCCTACTGGCTCTTGAGAAATGTTTTCCTCCTTCTCTTAGTATTTATGTACAATATATGAAGGGATACTGCGTCTTTGATTTAGACATATCTCTTGCCTCATACTTAAACAATAACTTGAAAAATATTTTACAAAGAAAAAGAACATTGTTCATCTCAATGTCATTCATTATTATATTGCTATATTTTATACCCTATTATTAATATATACAAAATTTCTTAATTGCCTTTTACAGATGCATGGAAGCATATAATATAACAGTTTTAAAGTATCCCATTTTTAGATTTTTTTTTTTCCTTGGCTCATGTCAATCTTTTTAATAAACTATGGTTGCTTGGAGAATATAGGAAGTATTTGGAATGTTGTTTAAAGTTTAATRATAACTGGTAGCATTGTCCATTTGCGGCCTGAACGGTTGGAGCACCTGTCAGGGCGATCTGGTAGAGATAGCAGCATCATAAGACTCAAACGATCTCGGAAGGCTGTTAATGTGCAGCGTCGCTGGGTGCTGTGTTTGGCTCTTTATTTGGGGCTTTTCTTTTCTTGGGCTGCATTTTGTTTTTGTTTTCCCTCTGTTCTCGGTTCTGTCTTCGGGCTGCTCGCCCTTTGTTTTCCTGTTTTGTCTCCTTACTTTCTTCTTTGCTGGACTTTTTCCGTTTCTCTTCCCTATTTTTTTTGCCTGAAATAGAAATGGTGGCATGTTAGAAGCTGTTGCTTGGGCTGTTTAAACCCCTGACTCTCTTGCTTTGCTGCAGACTGTAAAACTTGCCCTGGATTAGCACCTCCTGTTAGAAACCAAACATGCGTGCTAGTGTTTGGTGGTGCCAGCTCTTCATCGCGCTGCTAAATGTGGTCATYGGCCCAGCATCACCTCGTCAGGCTAAGGCCTCCCTGGGCAGTCTCARTGTTTTATTGCTGGTATAAAGATCCCACGCATTAGTTCCCTGTCTCCCCTGGCCAGAGGCACAGCTCCATGTGCTCCACCAAAACACACCCGGATTGGGATTTCTGTGGCCTATGCCAGGTAGCTTTGACTATCAACTGCTCTAACTTTAACTCAGGCCAGGAGCCAGAGCAAATGGTGTGGAAGAAAAGAGTCCTCTTGTTACTCCTCTATCACTGGTGATGCTCAGCATCTAAGTCTTTTAACAAAAAATCCTTCCTCCTATTAGCCCACGGCYCACCTGCCCCATGAAGATTTCTGGCATTGCACACTTAATCCATGACAAAAGGCCACTCCAGCACACGTGTGGGACCCTCAACAAAACAAAAAGTGATCTTCCAAATCTCAGGTCAAGCTATAAACCACCATTACAAAGCTATGCATTCCAGCTTTTCTTCCCCTTTGTTGCTTTACATACTCCTTAGAGTAGAAAACAGAGGATTTTGTTACTGCTGGGGACCTCTCCAGCAAAGCTTCTTGCTCCTTCAGAATATTGAAACTTTTCATACTGGCTGTAGATGGTATTTGTAAAGTGCATTCATGCTTCTACCTCTTCCATTTACCTTAGAAATAGGTACAGATATGCAATATTGACGCAAACGTGTATATATGCCCAAGTCTAAAATTTCATTTTTTCCTTTGTGGAACTGGTTCAGCTACTGAGCTGTATGAGTGAAATTCACCTTTGTATAGAAAAGTCCCAGGGATGTCTTTGAAAACAACCTTTCTTGGGTCAYGCTGACTTGTAGGGTTCATGCTGCCTCCCTATATGGGGAGATTTCTGGGCAAATATCTGGCCAAACCAAATACCAGATGTTACCATGGTAACATCACTACTGGAAATAAATTATCCCTGTTTAATACAGGGGGAAAAAAAAGAAAAACAAAAGAAAAAGAGTTTTTCCTGTTAAATACAAGCAGAAATAATGCAGCTTTTCTTACATCTGGGTTGGGTAACAGTAAATCTTAATGCTTTGGGATGTGCTGAATGCATGGACTTCTGGTCATTCCAGAGTCCAAACCTGGCTGGGGAGTTTTTAAAGCTTGATGGAGGCTGTAGCAGTAGATAGCAGCAGGGGCAGGAGCAGTGGCTCTGCTCCGAGAGCAAAGTAGGCCAGACAGAGGGGGATTCAGAGGAGGCGAAGAAAGAGGGGAAGGAATAAAGAGTAAARCAAGGAGTAAGACTAAGAAGGGAGGACAGTCCTCCAGAAGWSRACATGCATCCAGTTTTAATGCTGCATCTTAGTAATAGATACTCTGCATCCATACTCCAATGATAGTATTCCATTCCAATGATTCGTAAGTAAGGTTGTCCCCAGAAGAAATGTGTGTTCATGTGTATCTGTGTGTGTGAACATGTGCAGAATACACACAACTATATCTGTAAGTTTTGAGAGAGACTTGACATCTAASCAGGGATTTATCTAGGCACGGCTTTCCTACTTCTGTTTTAATCAGACGGATGTCATTATAAAGGACAAGCAAAAACAATCTCTGGAAGTGCTTGAAACTCCGTCCTTCTCTTCTGCTCAGGACCTGACAGCCYGTTGTTGGGTGTGCTCTGAAGCTGACTGGTTTGGAGTCCTCCGTGCAATATTATACGTGAGTTATTACACGTCCATGCAGCGGCTGCTCCTTATGAGCGGGTCTGTCCTCTAGACCGCTGTTGTCTGGACATGCAGTAAAGCACAGACCGCATGGAAAGGTCATCTTTGTTCACGCTGGTCGCTTAGTTCCTTTCACCGCTATTTTAAAATAAGTGGGAGTTTTTATATGACTATAATGTTACTTCCAGTGTGTCCTCGGTTCACTTTGGAACAGAAGGACTAGTCTGCTGGCAGCTCARGTTTGCTGTGTTATCTGCCAGCACTGGGATGCAGCTTGAGCAGGAGTTTTGTTTGCCTATCTGCTTCTGCTCAYGTCCTTGCTCTCATCTTCCCTCGTATTTATTCCTGAATACTCCTTTTTCTTTCTAACACTCGCTGAACCCCACTTCTGCAGAGCACACTGAACTGCAGTCCGGAATTTCGGTGGAACCACATCTGTCTGTACATGGAAGGCGGTAAACAAGGCATAGGCAGTTTTAACTTTATGGTTTGAGCTRCTTTGCATCTGAGGAAGAAGTAAAGGCAAGGAAAGGAATAAAGATGAAGCCGATCAAAAAKCATGATGTAATAATGAAACTTAGACGAAAATATTCTCAGGAAATTTCGGGTTCTCCTATGAGGAATTTTGTTGTTAGGAAACCCCTCTGCRTTGCTGTATGTAACATTATACGTATACATTTGCATTAAAATAAAAAGCCTTTGCATGTGCCTGTATGRCATKTAGAATAAATAACTCAAAAAAAASCCCTTAAGAAACCTGGAAAGCCCCTCAGAATTAAGTTATCTGCTGTAAATGCTTCCAAGTTCGGAGGAAACGTCCTCGCGCCGGAGGCCGGGGCCGCCCGCGCGGGGGCGCCCGCGGGCCGCGCCGGGGCCGCGCGGTGGCGCCGCCCGCCGAGCGCCGCGCGAGGAGGCGCCGCGCGGGGCCGGCGCCCGCCCTCGCTCCCTTCCCTCCCTCCCTGCCTTCCATTCCCTGCGGCCCTGCGCTGCCCGAGGGGGATGTCGGCCCTTGCAGGCAGGCGGTACCGAAGGGAGCGGCGCCCCGCGGCGTGCCGGTGCCGCTGCTTCCCGGGGCGCCGCGGGAGCCTCCTCGAGCGACRCGGCAAACCCCCTCAACGTTTAGAAACGGCGAGGATAAGGGCAAACAGCCCGGCATTTTCCAAGAGCGTGTCCTGCTGGTGGAAGTGCGGGTTCGTCACAGAGCTCCGTGGAGTAGTTATCTGGAATCAAACGGGTTTTATACGGGACCCGAAAGGTCCCGCAGGCAGCGGTACTGGAAGGTTTAGGCTCTGGGGTTATGCAGGCGGTGTGCTTGCAGAGACACCTCGCTTCTCGTTGGAGTGACAGCTTTTTATACTGAAGAAAGTATTCACACAARGTACAATGTTGAGAAGTGCAGTAGTTCAAATTAGATTCAGATGGTGAAATTAATCCAGAGAACAATATAATTACACCTCACATGAGCTTAAAGGCACTGAGTGCTTTTTAGTCTAATTTATAGCCCGCAGTGTAAGAAATCCCTCTATTTTGACTCTTGTAATGCATGTCTGGATACATCTTTATATAAATGAACTGGAGTATTTTAAAGAACCCTTTGCATAATCATATCAGATACGGTGTTCCCACTATACACATACATATTTTGCAGAGCTTGGAGAAGGAGCATGGGAGAAGTCAACGCTTAAAAAATGTCACGTGAGAGAGTGTTACGTTCTGAAAAAAGAATGCAATTGACATAAATTAACAGTGGTTAATTAGTGGTAACACRTTCCAAAATCCACCACATGTTCTAAAGTTCATGCACAGTAGGCACTGCCACACGCTGCTATATTCGTCTATAATGACCCCAGGCAGCTCAGAGCACCCTGTCTGCTCCCGTTTCCCTTCYGTGTGCACCTAAACCCCTAAGTCCCGTAGAAAGCCACAGGGTCTGACTATGCAAAGCGCCTTGCTTTGGTGGGGGATGTCACAAGATGGGCCTGGCAGAAASCTGCCAGGGTTGGGAATCTGGCCCCAAGCGTTTGGGATGCTTGTGCGTGCTTCTGCTGGAGGCCATTCCCATGCAGAAATCTGCTGTGGGAGAGCAGAGAGGAGTCACTGAGCTGCTTCTGCCAGGACGGCAGGCACCTGTGYAGGAGGCCTCTCTCCGCAGGGGTCTCGGCGTTTCTGCTGTGTACGCCGCCACGGCCCACAGACTCCTGCCCGCTGCATCGCCGTAAGCTGCAGGCCTGTAACAAAAGCCCGCAGGCCGCAGCTGTACGGTGCCGTGGTGCTCCTGCACAGCCCGCTGCCCCGGCCGACCCCRAGGGCCTCCGCTGCTGCCGGGACACGGCGAGCACCGGGGCTCAGAGCAGGCCGGGCGGTGCGGGGGGCTGAAAGCCACCACTGCCTCCGAGGGGCTTCCTCTAGTCCTAGCATTGCTTTCTGGAGCACAGCGTGTCCTCACACTGCCAGGTGGCAAGCTGGCAAGCCTCAGGACCCGTAACAGCACAGAGATGCAGAGGACATGGTCCTTTCATTCACAAGACATTAGCAACTGATTCCGCCGACGAGGCTTTCTGCGCTTGCCACAGCAGCACAGCTTTCTCATCAGTGAGTGCTGTGCACCCAGCTAGGGTGACCCCRTTTTGTAGTCACTAAGGACCAGCATGGTGAGGGTCAACAAGATCCGAATTTCCCAGGTGCCGCCGGACTCAGGGCCTTTCCTGTCCCCRTTTCTCTCTCTTGAAGACGCACCAACTGCTGAAGTAGATCTGGATAAAAAGTTTTATGGMGCCCAGAGATGTTTAAAGAGCAATTAAGCTGCCTAAGCATAGGTTCTACTGCTGCTGAGATGCGTGAGGARAGGCTACATGGCCTTCATGTACCAATCCAGATGGGCACAGGCCTTAAGGTTTGTGTCATGTCCTCATCCCCTGCGATACCTGTCGTATGTCTCGCGACTTCTCAGATGGTGCAGACACCTATAGCTGAGCAACCACACTGGGCCTGGGTGACTCACTCTTAGTTCTGTGCCTCTCTATCTCCTGTTGAAAACAGAAATATTTCTGTAGATGCAGGCTCTAGCTGACATAGGAGCCTGAGGCCTGAGGTTTAGGGTCCTTGAACTTCATTTGCCTCTGAAAATAGAACCTGTTCTCCTAAATTACATTAATTTGCAAAACGTTGCTTCCCATTTATGCCGTGTGTGCATGCTTAATGAGGCAGGCACGTTAGGGGGAAGAGAAATACAGGAACAGGTCAGGCCAAYGCAACAGCCCTTTGCTACAAGAAGCAGGCGTATTAGGATTGAAGGAGAATGAGCAAATTAAGTGAGCCAAGAAAGGATGTGTCAGAATTTGCTGCCGTTGCAGATAAGGAAAATATTGATCCCCGTTATGTGTATGAGAAGTTAAAAGCTAGAGAAGCTAGAGAGAGAAGATTTCTGTATTGAGTTCTGTCTGCTGTTTGCACAGCCGTTTACTGCTGCCTGTGTGCAAAACAGCCTGGGGGGATTTATTTCCTTGTGCACTTGTCTGTGGGGACTAAGGGAATTTGTTAGCAGCCTTGTTTTAATCAGGACTAATGCTGCACTAACAACAGCAATTTGATAATTACACGGCCACTTTGATCTTAGAAGAATACACAGCATAAAATCTGAACACGGTTTCTAAAGAAAAGCAAGTGATAATTATTTAACGGAGCATAAAACCACTTCACACTGCTTAGGACGGGAAGTGACACACGGCATGCTGGAATTCAGGGAAGCGGTGTTTTCCCTCAGAACTCTRTGCTGAGCCTGCTTTGAGATCGTTATTGATGACATCTGAAAGAGATTCGAGTTTTACCTCCCTTCTGAAAGGCAGGAAAAGGTACATATAAGTTCAGATCCATCATATGGCTTTCTTTTAAGACTAACAAAATCAAATGACAATGCAAATGTTCCATAGAGAAACTAGTGATTCGGTACCGAAAAAACATTCCCTGTGGTGAACAGCTTTATGCCAGAATATTGGCATAAATCTATAATCGCTTATTCTCCTTTCGGACACAGATATTCCAAGTCCTCCCGCTAGCCCACATTGCAGCCATAAATATAGCTCTTTTTAGAGACTTTTGGGGAATTTTGAACAAACCAGAAATAAAAATGTGATGCTGCATTATGTCAGAGCTGCATGTTTAGTCTGCCTCCCYAGAAATAATCAAGAAAAGTTATACATGATAAGAGACAGATGCTGGTGCCTCAGCAGACATTTGAACCCTTTCTAGTACAATAGTATAAAGGAAAAAGTCCCAAAGGAAAGTGGTTCTGTAGCATTAGCAAATTTGGTTTGAAGGGAGAGATAAACAAGAAAAGCCTTTTTCTTGGCTTTACTTAAGCTATTTGCATTAACATAACCTGTAAATTTTGCAAATATTAATGTCGGCCAAACATTTGGATGCAGCCATAAGCCATGCAGGGCGATGCAGAATACTCTTTTCTCTAAATCATCTTTAGCACTGATATTGAGGTAGAATTGCTAGTTGCTTATACTGAATCCTGAATCCTTGTCCGTGTCACAGTACTGGACCTTCATTTAGTATTAGCTTTACATGTGTGTGCATTTGTGAGCACATTCATGTGTGTGTTTAAATGCATGTGCAGATGCACAAATATAACTCTGCAATGGAGAACCTCAGGGAAAGCAGAGCAGCGCTGGGTTGGAAGCCTGAAAAGGGCAGTTGTCTCTCTGCCGTCTGGTAGCTTTCCACCACCTTTTCTGCCCAGATGTAAATTAGGAGCAGTGTCTGAGTGCAGCAACCCATGGAGCACTGTTACTAATGTGTGAGGCCGAACCTGCGTGCTGTGAACACTGCAGGTCTGTTCCCAACGTGACCCCTCTGCCAAGAGGGTCAAGAATGGGTAACACAGAGCTGGCTGGACCAGCACTTACTGCCTAAAGCAGTGCTCTGAGATCTGTTTGTGAGGAAGCCAAGGTGCACGGGGGCAAGCTGGGAGAGCAAGGAAGCGGGGAAATCTCACTTGCATTTGTAGCTGAGAGATCAGAAGTATTTCTAGGACCTCTAGTCTAGATATACACCTAACTGCGTCTGCACTAGGGCATTAAAAGTGTGTTGACGGCTGTCCCTGCCATCTGTAATCTTAAAGTGTTAGGAATGTCCCTGGCATGGCCTTGGCTTGGGCTAGCCTGGACAATGCCTGGGCATGTTTTAGAGTTAGTGTGGCCCAGGGATGATTCTCGAGAGCCTTTCCAAATGCGATCACTCTGTTTCAGAAACAAAGTTTAATAGGATGAATGTGGCCTGATCGTGTCAATTGGCATCAGGACCACAGAACTTGAGTACCTGGTAGCATTTCATCTACTAGTATAGAAAATGGATGTCAGTTGCACTTGGAGCCCATTCCTTATGTCTCTTTAAGTTTCTTGGCGTTCCGGAAAGGTGAAGAAGGAAGAATGGGAAGTCAACAGGATGCCCCTCTGCCCCGCCTTTGCATGGATTGCTTATCCCACCTCCTCTAAGCTGAGTTTGTTTGCGTTCCCACATGGAGTGATACGTGTGCTGACAGGGGGATGGAAGTCCATGTGCACTTCACAGGTCGTCCAGCCCAACCTGACTGATTGATCAGCTAGTTGTCAGTAACTAATATGCACAGGAAAGGGAGCCCCTGATGGATCTACTCAGCAAAATCATCAACCCAGAACCAAAGTGTTAGTATTTAAGTTTGCTGGGGGCCAGATTCAGCCCTCTGTTCTAGTTTTTCAAACACAGCGAGTTTGTTGAAGTTTGTCTCTGCTGTAAATTCAGGAATAACCTACTCCTAAGGATGCTTTTTGAAACCAAATATTTCTTTCAGTTTCACCTCCCCAAAATACATGTATATACTCTATCAGTTTGCTAAAGTATTGATTTTCCCCTCTCCAGGAAGCACCAATATTTTGCAATACATTTTTAACTTGAATGGAATGACAGGTCAGGTTTCAAAAAGCCTTCAAAACAGGGACTCATGTTAAAAATAAAAGAGGACTTGCAGATTTGAAAAGGGTGTTGCACCATCTCTCTGAGTTTCTGAAGTGATTCTCTCATCTACTCACAGGACACCTGACAGTTCACCAGGTAGATATCACACTGAGGCAGAGGGGGAATACCAAGACTGCTGCCTGTGACACAGTCTCGGGAGCTTTCCATGCCAAAGCGATTCAGAGAGTATCATAGGAAGCTCTTGGAGCTTCAATGGCCAAGATCTTTTGAAAAGGATCTCACAGTTTTCAAGCTCTTGAGTCCTTCTCAGGCTGCCAGCTGAGTTGCCAGAGCCCACTCAACAGAGAAGCTGGAGGAAGAGCAGGCAGAAGCCAAAACACAAAGGCAAAATGGTTTCACAACCCATCTACTTTCCACTGGGAGTTCACTGGAATCAGCATGTTTCTGGGAAATGAGATGACTTTGATAATTTGGCATTTTCCATTCTTTTGGAAAATTCAGCCCTATAAAATACAAAAACCAAAGATTTCTACGAAGAGGTCATGGAAGACATGCATAAAAAAATACAAGTGTTTTAATGCTGTCTGTAAGTSTTCAATTGAAAATGAATCATGGATAGAAATTGTGTAAATTTTGTCCAGCTCTTTAATTTTTTTTTTCAAGAATGTGATAAGTTTACTCTTTTTAAATCCCTCTGGGAATGATCTGAGAGTCTAGAGCTGTTTGTAGTAACACTGGCTTTGCACAGCGAAATTAGCAGTGGGATTTATGAGTAGTCTCAAGTGGAATGTGAAGAATGAGTATTCCACAGGACAGTGCAACATTTGAGTCTATTTTA
The DNA here is from genome assembly GCA_003342815.1 of Eudromia elegans. Taxonomy (NCBI): domain Eukaryota; kingdom Metazoa; phylum Chordata; class Aves; order Tinamiformes; family Tinamidae; genus Eudromia; species Eudromia elegans. The sequence continues at coordinate 1,267,116 of PTEX01000033.1, forward strand.
TTTAATATGCTTTATAAACTGATCACTACCGTGCCTTTTAGATCTGACGTGAGCAAGGGTAGATGGCCCAATGGTTGGATGAGATGCAGCCCCCGCTGCAATACGAAAATAGCCTCTCCTGACACAGAGCACCAGGAAGCTCTAAGAAAAGTCTGGAGCCATTCCGCAAGTAGATCTGCCATATGTCATATTTATCTACACAGTTCCTACCAACAGTATATAACGATAACAGTAAAAATCTTTTATTTTCCTGGTGCTTGGGTGGCATCCCAAGAGTGCTACAGTAATGCCAATAAGATGATAATAATGCCAGGCTTTGCAATTCTGAGTATGCCTATGGGTTATGCTCAGCACATATTGTGGGGCTGGTGACAGGAGTTGAGTTCTGGGGTTGCAAAAAAGTTTGAGGAAACCCGAAGCAAATGTGAAGTAAGAGACGTTCTATATTACAACGAATCACAAGTCAGGACCTTCTCTAACCTCTAAAAATTGGGTTCTGGAGGCCATCTGTCTCTCATTCCAGCCCCTCCTGCCTCCCTCTGAGGAAACTCACTATACTTCAGTCTATACTTGTTGCATAGATCTTTTTAAAACAAGATAACCAATCAATTCCACCCCTACCCCAAGTACTTTCAGACTAGTTAAAAACATTCACMTGTTTTTACTGTGCTTTCAATTAGAAAACGGAAATTGTAGCAACCTTAAACCTGAATATGCACCATAGGGTTTAGAGGGATGCTGTACTAACACAGAGGCTCTYTCATGTTCATGTGTCAATACAGGCCCCTGAACTCCACCTCCATAACACAGGGAGATTCCAGGACTGAGGACTTTGTCAAATATTTAAGGTATTTATTCATCATAGTTTTAGTTTGATTTAAGAGCACTGGGGGAAAAGTCCAATAACCTAAAATAAGTTGAGGCTGGAAACGTGATACTTGGTCTCAGTGGAGGACTTATATGCTTATTTTTTGTCTTTGTTTCCAGTAGTGCTTTGCAATAAAGTCTTTAGATAGTTTCCTCAGCTTCCACATCTGTAAAATGGAGATAACTTTTCCCTAACTTTGTGAATTGCTCTCGGATCTACAGATTAAAAGCACCATTGGTGCAAATTAAAGCCACGCAAGTGAACAGGAGGACTTCTGCTGACTTCAGTGTTTTAAGGAACCAACGATCATGCTTCAATGGTATAGAGAGCTCAGGGTGCCTCTTCACGGAGTACTGTTTTCTTGCTCCTCCTTAAAGGTAGCGTGGCTGACTCACCCACTCCTGTTCTCTCCCACCACCCACATCCGTGCAAGGAATAAAGTCAGTTCCTCTGGATTTGAACTAAATCCTTCTGGTTTAGCAACGAACATTTCTACTTAGGCAATAAACATCTGTTGTCTGCCATTCATTAATATTAATTATAAATGGTCACTAGCTCATGGGATCCAAGTCCACCAGCTGAGATTTTTCCAATTCTGACCTTGTTAGAGTTTGTATAAAAAGTGTTCAGAAGGGTCCTTCTAAGTTTGAAGCCAACAGTAAGTGCAATTTGCAGAGCACAGCATTTGATTAGGCACTTAGAGCAAGGACAGTCAGTGGGGGAGGAGAAGAATATAGAACCTAAACCAAGGTTCCTTTAAATGCTCAAATGTTTTAAACCTTCCTGCAGGCTAATGACAGGGAGAGGCATTGTCCATAATGACACCGGGCCATCCATTACACATTACTGTAAATGAAAGGTTGCGTGAATTAAAGGTTGTTCATCTCATGTTTCAGGAATGTAGCTGTGTTTCATGTCTGAAGCCTGTTTTCCTTTTAAATGGAGTTCTTCAGATGACAAATGGGAGAGAGAATTTCAGAAAGCAAATGGGCAGAAGTAAATACACGCTTAAGAACAAAGCAGAGACATAACTGTAGTTGTAAATCTTTATACTGGGGCTACTGTTTGCCATAGATATTGGGGAGAATGTGATTAGAATAAAGAAACGTCACTACTGGGTCATTTGGAAACCAAAAATCAGCAGGAAAAAAAAAAATCCATAGTCCATAGTTGGTTGTTAAAGTCTAGCCTTAGTATTGCCTATGTATGTTTCATTAATGGACCACTGATTCATTTTATTACTGCCATTTAGTATGTCAAGAAACTAACAATAGCAATTTTAGGCTTTTTTTTTCTGAATTTTGCATCAAATGCATGGACATTGAATTTTTAAATGATAAATATTTACTACTCATTCTGTGATAATAATTGAAAACTGATGAAGGCAAAGCATGAAGAACRTGGCAGATATCTCAGTGATACAATATGCCGAAAGTGGACAAACTGGAAGGAAAGTTGGTTTCAAATCCTTGATTCAAGCCCAAATAAAACTCTGAGCTTGGTAAAGACAACAGGAGGCTTTATATTGGTATCTGCRGACAGAAATACTTGAATCTGTGCTCTGTAGCTGTGCAGTATGCTGTCTCTTCGGGGAAATCTTACAGAAGGCAATAGGCATGAAAGAACTCTATGGAAATTTTGTAGCGATTTTAGAAATGTGGGGTTGCTTATCAAAGCATTATCTAGCCAATTACTGTGCTGCAAGGCAGGACTAGTATGCTTAGACTGTTGTGATAGATGTTTGTCTAACCTCCCAAAAAATCTTCCCTGATGGAGATTCCCACAACCTCTCTCCTGGTCTTTATGATCTCTGATAATAACATTGGATGTTATCGTCTTGTTGGAAACATTCCGAAGCTCCTTTAGGCCTTTACAATGACAAGTTATGGCAGCAAACATTTTCTTTCTCAAAGCTATGGGTCTGAAAGAGAAGAGGGAGAAGCCTGAGCAGACCAGAGGCTTCCTCAGGTGTCCAAGCTGGCAGGGTTGCGTGCTGAGGAGAGACGAGGAGACTCGAGATGCAGGGACCTGGGAGGGGAAAAGCAAACAGAGCTGCCTGGGTGGGGAAGAACAGACAAATATCCAGCAACAAGAGGAGAAACAGCAGCCAGAAAGTGCCTCTTTGTTTCCACTTTGTTACAGAGGAATGCCAAAAATCCATTCTTTACAGCCAGATCCAAGGAACTCTAAAAAAGTCAGTGGGATTTCGGTAGGTCTTGGATCAGACCCTTTAAAAGAAGGACAGCTAATACAATAGTGAATGAGAGCCATTGCTGTCCAYGATTGACAGTGTTATAACAGCATTGCTATACATGGAAGTGTTCCACGGTCCAGGATTTAACTGATTAAACAGTACTGTATGTGTCACCATTAGGCTTGATACAGCCACTGCTTGATTTACTCCGTAGCTCACATACCCCACATGTTTCGCATTCTTGGACTAAATTTGATAGATGTGCTAGCAAACTTCTCCCCTGCGTTTGTTCTGCTGTCCAGGCCATGGAGGCCAAAATGGTGAGGGTTTTAGCTCTCCAGATGGGAAGGGCCAAGTGAGTCCTGCTGTTAGACTAGCGACTTCTCTTCATCTTTCCTCTGTGGTAATACTGCCCAAAGAAGAGAAAACAACTTGCTTTGGTCTTCTGGAAAGTCAAAGGAAAGAAGCTGGCAAGGCATCTTGCCATGGCAATCAATTTGGAAGAGGCTGTAGTTTATTTCTAACAGTGACCAGTGCGCCCCTCAAGAAGAGCTCCATGACTTACTAAAAATTAGGGCAAGATCTTTGGAAATCAGCTGAAGAACTGATAGAAACATTAGTCTGGAGAAAAAGATAGGTAAATGAAAAAGGTACAAGCAGACCAAGGATGTGATATAGGATAGGAGAGAATGATACACTGTTTTCCCACACATGGTCTCTGCCCCCCATCTGAGTAGAGACAGCAGCCACGGCTACCTGTTTTCCTCTCTCTGAAACCATGCAGAGTGGTGGCACTTAAGGCAAAGGTGCTGTGAAAGCACAGGTGTATTGCAGAGAAGGACAGGGACCAAGCAAATCCCTGAGCGTCCACACTGCGTAACTGTTAGCTCGTTCTGGGAATCTGTTTAGATTGCTMCAACCATCTCTATTTCCCCAGACAAATCTGCTACAGAGAGAATAGCCCCTCCTAAYTGAGTTACGAGCCAGCTGGTGCTCCTGRGCCTTGTGATCAAGTATTGGACCTTTGCTTGTTTTCATTTAGCAGTAGAGACATAGCTGTGGAGGTCATGTTTTAAATCTGGAGCTGCTACTCYCAATCCCACGCACTTTTATTTGGGAGGAGTGATACCAGAGAGGTGTTGGAAATTTGGTAMTGACTGGGTACATGATGGAGACTGTGGCAGGGGGTAGGAAGAGGGCRAGAGGTTTGTTTGTGCGCTGTTGATTTCCTGCAGAGATCAGGCATCTAAAAGGTGCCAGCAGTCCTGGAGCACAAGATGGTTCCAGAAGGAAAGATCAGAAAGAGAAATTTTCAGTCTCTGATTTCAATCCTTTCCTTGGCTTAGTGATCTGAGGAGAGCAGCTCTCATATGTGGTCCACATTTTAATAGAAGAACGCAATAAGCTTTTTCTGATTCASTTCCCTTACAGGAGCAATTGACCACACACTTCTTTTTAAACTTTTAAGTGATTGCCATTTCCATTAATATGAGGTTGATGTTGTTTACCCACAGTGTGTCCAGCACATTTTTTAGAGCGTGTTCCAGAAGATCTCGGGGCAGCTGAGTGACCTCCCATCTGCTCCCAGGCCTCCCAGAACAGGGAGGGGAAAAGAGAGGAGCTTGGCAGCACAAGAGGTGAACATCTCCAGAGAAGTATGGAGACGAAGTCATCCCAACACCATGCTACACTAAAAGCGTGTATGTTTGAAGACCTGACAGATCGATAAGCCTTGCTTTTCAACGTGTTTTTGTTGTTGTTGYTGAGATGCATATCATCCAGAAACTACACATTACATAGGTACACAGCCGAACATACTCTAGGTGCAGAGTCACAGAGCGTGTGTCACCAGCATGCTCAATTTACATGTGCCATGCCTGTCAGAAGCGGGAAGGATGATGAGAATTTAGTGCTGACACCAACAAGCAAGCCTGCTCYTTCAGGCCTGTGGGAGTGGATAGTGCAGTGCGCCCTGCCTGCCTGTGCCCAAGGTATTCCCAAGGAGATACTGTCGTTGGTGTTGCAAGAACGGGTTCTTAGCCTCAACAGCACTGCTCTTGGAGGCTGGAAATGTGTTAAAGTTAAAGAGTCAAAACCCCTGCAAGGGAAGGAAATGAGAGGTTCTCTTGACAGAAACAAACAGATAATAAACAGCTAAACTCTCTGCAAGACAGACTCCTCAATTATAGTAACTCAGATTCACAAAGGCCGGAGTTATGACCCATTGGCGTATGCAGTATGTAAACACAAAGATGCAGTAATTAGCTTTGTGTTCATTTTGAAGCTTCTGAAGTCCTTTGACCCACCATGGAGTAAGGTCATTAACCATAACCACACTAGTGACCTTCACACAGATCACCCCATCTCTCACAGTTAYGCTAGAGGACTGTGCACTGCGATGTCCCTCTAGTTCACGAGTTCCTGTCCTTGCTTTAAATGCCACAACTCATCAGGGAGAAGATGTGACTTACGAGATGAGCTGAGACTGAGGTATCTTTCCCATGTACCTATGTGTAAGACTTAAATACCGTTAAGTAAAAAAATTGTTAAGTGCCAAAAATACCCAGAATTTCCTCTAGTTCTCTCTTTTTCTTTTTTTTTCTGAATCAGAAAATTTTGTCTAAAAATAGTAAGTTGGGGAATTACTGKCTTGTTTGGGCTTCCATTGTTCTGGAAACATACTTTTGTCATTAATGTRTGGAAAGGGTAGGAACAGCCTACTTACAGCCTGTTCTGTAAAGGATAATTCAACTGTGAATAAGCAGGTGTCCAGCCATTACTAGATATTCATTAACAAACACAACAAAACAGTGCTCTCATCCTGATTTTGCCAACATCTAATGGAATGAGCATTGGGAACAAATATTTTTCACCTCTMCTTTTCGTTTTGCTTTGGCTGACCCCACAGCTCCCCTGGAACATACTTGTCATGTTTACAGAGTCAGCCTGGGTAAACTGTGGTTTAGCTCTTGCAGTGTTATGAAGTCATTACTATGCAGATGGGAGGAACGTACCATTTAATTCTCAACACATAAAAAGTTAGCCGGTGAAAGTACACATCATTCACACAAGTCATTAACAGTCATTGGGAAGAAATGGGCACTTTCAGGAGGCAAATCATTTTGCCCTTCTTAGCATCTGGCTTAAAGTGACATGAATCCTCCTCTCCAGGTGCAGCTTGCCACCATTAACCTGACCCTTCAAGAACTTGCTTAGACATAAACTAGTTTTTAGCTGTCTAACTTAAGTGCATCCATGCTCTTGCCAGTCTACAGAGGCTGAGTGAAAATTCCCAGGTACTCATTCCTTGTCTGAATTCTTAGATAGCAAAACACTCTCTCTGTGTGTAAAGCACAGATATAACCTTATTTTGAATGACAGAGGAAAAATCCTGAGGAAGCATTTGGGAGCTTTTCTTAACACAATCCAAATACTGTCAAAGGTCAAAATGGCCAGTGTGACAACAGAGCTCTACAAAGTGCACAAGCAATTAGTCCAGAGGCCTGTCAGCTCAGCATTTACAGGAAGAAATTATTATTACTACATGAATAAATGTGTTGATAAGGCACGTAACTTATGTAAGTCCTAAGTGGCTACATGGCTTTTTGTGTTGTAAAGATCCCAACAACTTCAATTTATGTGTCATAGTTCAAAATCTGTTCAAAGATGTGGTGAAATTCCTACTGATTTCAAATGGCTTCTTTCTGTACTTTAAATTAATTCCTAACCTTATCAAATGCAAGTTTTCCCATCAAGATCAGCAACTCCACAACTTCCACGTGCATCTTTAAAACGTAATATAACTTCTGTTATACACATCTCTTCTGTTATATATTTTTTCTTTTCTTTCCCTTCCTTCCTTCCTTTCTTTCTTTCTTTCTTTCTTTCTTTCTTTCTTTCTTTCTTTCTTTCTTTCTTTCTTTCTTTCTTTCTTTCTTTCTTTCTTTCTTTCTTTCTT
>PTEX01000033.1:1274320-1307803 GCA_003342815.1 Eudromia elegans
CTTTCTTTCTCTCTTTCTCGCTTTCTCTTTCTCTCTTTCTTTCTCTCTCTCTCTTTCTTTCTTTCTCTCTTTCTTCCTCTCTCTCTCTCTTTCTCTCTTTCCCTCTCTCTTTCTCTCTCTCTTTCCCTCTCTCTTTCTCTTGCTCTCTTTCTCTTCTCTCTCCAGTTCTGCTTGGGACAGCTTAGCTAAAGGGGAAATCAGTCAAGACTCTATAGCCCTGTGTGCTCCATTGGTAGAGATGTCAGTATGGTGTCAGCATGAGTTTAATTTAGGGTGAGTAACACAGTGAGTTTAAATTATGTGAATGCAATTAGTTTATTGCTTAATGTTTTCAGCTTGTTAGTATTAAGTTACACTGTTTTCAGCTACAGTAACAGCTTGATGAATGGCTTGTAATTTTGAGCTCAGTGGTGGTTTTGGAGTTCTAATGAAAGCCTGATAGAACTCCTTCARCACACCACAGCAAACTGAAGACATTTTCAGATATGAGCTGATTAATATGTTGGAATCATGGTGCACATACAAGTCAGTGGGGCATGGAGGAACAAGTCCAAAAAAAAGAACAATCTGGCCTGAATTTCAGCCTTCCTAGCTACTCAAACCAAACCTGGATTTTCATATTTGCATGATTGCCAGCTTTGTTACTTCCCCAAAATATATATAGTTTACTCATTAAAACTGCTCACTACCAAGTCCTGATTCTTTGGTGCCATTGTCTCTGCTACTCTGTGTCTGGAATGGAGATCCTTATCTCAGAAAGRTGGCTTTGTCTCTGTTGCTGCACTCTAGATCTAAAGACCGCAGTGTGACAACTGTGTTCTCCTTACAGCACGAGCCAACAACTGACAAGCTGCCTTGCTGCCAGGCAGGCGTCTCTTTTACTGTTGGAAAGCACTCTTGAGAATTTGGGGTAAAACGGTTCCTCTCATAATATGTTACTTTCAGACTGCACAAACTGATTATCAATATACTCACAATGCCAAAAATATGCATTAATGTGTATGTATTCTAATAACTTTTCATATCTCTTGCTTAGATTTTTGCTTCTTAGTAAAAGTTATTTTCTTTGGTCTGCATTTACACAGAACTCAATACAATCAGTACTAGATCTCTCCCTAGCACATCTATATGCCATGACATACAAATGAATCAATATATAAGCAAGCAAAATTTGAAATACATTGCTAATTGGTTTACAATAATGCAATTATTTAACCAATGAAGCATATTAATTTGCATAATATGAGTCTTGCTGTTCCATATTTGTAACTACGTGCTTAGTCTTTTTGTGTTTCCAGTCTTTTCTGACTGATCAGAAAATGTTCTCTGAAAGCATTTAAAACTGACTACTCTGTGTTCAAGCTGGGCTTGAACAGGGAAGCCACGTCGTAAGGGTTCCCTTCAGTTTGGATGCAGAGTCTTGGCAGAATTGCTTATCCATGAAAAGAAGTGATTCCGCCCAAACAGATACTTCTCATATTTGATTTTGATATTTGTCTTTTGGCCAGTAAAAATCAAAAATTCAAAAATAGAGGCAAATAAATATTACTTGGTAATTTGCAGYGTTTTCTATTCTCTGCAAGTTGTGCCTTTGCAGTGTATCAAAAAATGCACCGGCTATTTGTGAATATTGCTGCAGGAAACAGTTGTTGTCAAAGCATGACTATCAGTGAAAGATATGAACCAAGAAGATGCTAAGTGCAGAAAGGTGAAAGTACTGAAAACATCTAACAGAAAATATAAGGGAAAGAAAGGAAGAAAAGGAAACTAGAATTTAAAATCATACAGCCTCGCAGACTGAAAGGATCTGATCATCACAGATTTAAAAGACAGAAGAACACCTTCGCCCATTMAAACTTCTCATTTTATATCCAGTGAGGAGGTAATGGATCTTGACAGCCTCAATGACACAGCAGCAGACAGAAAATTAAAAAAAAAAGTCTTCATTTTTTTAATCTCATTTTGTGTAGCCATTCCAGAAACATGTACTTGAATATGTGAGATAGCAGCAACTTATCTGACTAACATCCTGTCTCTAATCTCAACTTCTGGAGCAAAATCATTGAGACATCTCTGACGAACATCATATTCCATGATCATGTCCGTAGGTCTTTGCCCTAACTCCTCTGGTCACAGATGCATTCAACAACGGAAGCAGCCCTAGTTGAACTAGCTGGACACAGCCACAGAGAAAAGGTTAACAGCACTGTTGATACTGACTGCCAGGCAGTAGTGGTCTGCCAGTATTTTTCAAATTGGGAGCTAATAATGGAATAATAATAATGGAATAATATAATGGAGACTAAACTCCAGAGTGATATTTGAATTGCAAAGTAGCATCATACAATATCAAAGAGCATTTCTTCAGATGTTCTTAACAGTAAATACAAAATATTTGCTTGCTTTCCCTTTCTGAAGGTGTTTTTGTATCCCTTCCTCCCTTCATTGACTGAACTCATTTAGGCGTAACAGCAAAGCCTCCCTTGGCATCTCATGCAGTCACTCTGTTGTTCAACAGGGAGCAGAAGCTCCTGTCTGAGCTTCTGAGGGACAGGGAAATGGGGAAGCTCAGTTGCCTGGAGATTAAGCTGGAAAACGATTTTCCATTTGCAATAAGAATAGAATGAAAATTTTTAGTTTCTCAGTTTCCTGCTTTGTATCACCATAATCCATCCCTTAAACTTATTTTAACCTCATGTTTTATGTGTACATTTCCTCAGTTTTATTAAAGATTGAAAAAAAAATTATGTCCCTGTARGCATGTACAAGAGTAGATGGCTTTCATGTTTGTGGCTACTGCTACAGGGGATTGTAAAATAGTGGATTTTAGCCTATTTAAAACAAGCCCCAAATCACTCAGGCTTCACAAACATACATGTACAGATCCCAGGGTGCAGACAGTGTTGGAACATAGGCTGTATCTGGCTATCCCGCTCTCAAGGAATTATCTACTCAGCCTAAGAAAAGCAAAAATGCCCAAAAGGAAAGGAAAACAAACAAACCAACAACTCTTCACTCTTGTGAACTCTTGTGCACTCTTCAGGAAAAACAAAACAAAACAAAAACAAAACAAAAAGAAAAAGATGTACTCCTTAAGTATTTACTACACATGAGCAGAAGACACTTCTCAAGAGAAATATTTTCTCCAATTCGAAGAGGCTGCCAAAAGGCCATAAGCAAATACCCAACATCATCATTACTCTGAGAAAAAAAGTAGTTTTCATGGTTCTGAAATTAAAGTTCAGTTCTATATTCTCAGCTCTTGCAAAATTAACTATGATGTAAAAGACTTCCCTCCCAGTTATAGTACTAGTCTGTGTTTTGAGGCTGTGCATCTGTGTAGAAGCAGATCTCATTGTCGTGGGCATTTTGGAGGTTYAGCCTAAGCATCCATTTTAACTTGGCTTCTCCCCTGAGCAAGGGGAGAAACACACAATCACACTGTTGCTCCTCTTCAAGCAATACTCAACCCAAGGAGGCTCAGCCAAGCTTGGGAAAGTGAAATCTGCCCCATAGATTCACRTGTAGATCAAAGGATCTAGCTAGTCCTTGAGTGAGGAGGAGGGACCTGTGGCTGTCTTCTTCAAAAGATCTTGCTTGTATCATGCCCCTCCTCATGTCATGTGCCTTTGTGGTGACCCTTGCCTTTTTGGCATGGTAAGTGCCATTTTCTGTGGCTGCCATGTGTTATTGTGGCCTTTCTCCCGTGCTAGGATTCCATAAACTGGATGCAGATGATAGGATCAGGCCAAGTTGTTCCATTACAGCAAATACAAAGAACTTCAGAGTGGGAGAGGAGACACAGCACTGCAATGGCAGGAGTTAAGGGCTTAGCTGTAGGAGAGCATGAAATAAGTACTGTTCTGGAGGAGACCCATAGTTGAATCATGAAACTTGAATGGTCTGCCTAACATCCAACAACTCACAGCATAACATTTTTTTTCATGATGGACCACTTTGTTTTGAACTCCGTACACAACCCCTCACCTTGGCAGCTCTTTCGGCATCACCAAGAGAGAATGCACCTTCCCATCCAGCCCGCCTGCCCTCCCTAGATCACACCAAGCGCGTTTTTTGAGCAGCGTTAGGTCTTTATTTACTCCAGGCAAGGGCACAGTTCTCTCCAGCCCCAAAACCATCACGTCAATGGAGTTTTGGTGAAACCGGCAATGGAGGCCTGGGAACTCAGATGTGAATTATTAAACAAAAACAATACCAATCTCATATTATGATGATGATAATGTGGTACCTTTTCCTTCCTTCTGACATCTCTTTCTTTGTACAATACATTTTCTGCTCTCGCTTGTAGCTGGGCAAGGACTGCCCCTTGCTGACGGATGTTGTACGATCTCTCTGACCCTTACTTCATTTCCTCTTTTGAAACCACATGTTTTTCCTTTCTTTGTGCAAGGGCTCCATGGACTCCACTCACTAGCTTCACAGTGCACTGCAATAAACATAGGACAAGCTGAGCCTGGCCAATATTGTTTTATACAAACAATGCATATGGTACATTCATTTCATTACACATCAACCAAAAGGTGGTAAAAATGAATGGAATTAACAAGGTTTTTAGCTGTGAATTGATAGAATTGGTCCTGCTTAGGCTATATTGCATAAAATAAGGTTAAATAATTGTATTTCTTACTATCTCTACTGGTTTTGTACTTCTATTCCTGAAACAGAACAACAACAACAAATTGTTTTCAGTGAAATCAGTTACTTATTCCGAGCAYGCCTTGGTTTTGGAAGATACAAATCCTTCTAGCTTCAGTGGATTTAACTTGGTCTATGCCTAYGTGAAAGCAGAGTCAAGTCACTGTGTCAGACTGCTGCAGCTGGTCTCAAAGGTATTAAATTTCTATGGAAATCAATAGAGTTACGAGGAACCAGTTGGCATTCGAGGATATTACAGTAAGGCTCAAGTATCTCTGATGATCTGCTTCTTGGTATTCAGCTTAAACAGTGTAAGAACCATCATCTGTAATGTATTCAAGGTGTAAATAGGCAAAGCAGAGACTATTTCAGGGTGGGCATGGGTGCAAACTTGTCATAAAAGTACTCRGTAGCAGTTCCTAAATCAGAATGACTTGAATGCTGTCACACGTTATTAGGAATTCAAAGGTGTGCAGCTGGACGCCTCTCTTAATAATATACTTTCTTGAGAATTATTCTACTTTTGTGCCATCTGCTCAATCCCCCTCTTTTGATAAAAGATAGTGCATGTTCATATTTAATTTGTATTTACAACATGCTTAATATTATATACCTCCACTMAAAATGGGAAAACTTCCATCAAATCTATAAGGAGGCTCTTGTAAGTCAACAGATTTTTCCAGCTCCAGAATTTACTTCCAAATGTTTCAAAAGCTGAGACATAACTGACCTTAGGCAATCTCTGAGCCTTCCTCCCATGAATTTTGATGTGGGTCACTTTACTTTTCATATTACACTGGAGCTCTCCTGTTAAAATAATTGGCCTTCGTGTGCACAAAAAAAAAAAAAAAAAAAAAAGGTCTATTTTTTCTCTTTAGCTTTAAATGGCTTTTCCTAGTTGAGACTGACTCATTGTTAAAGCAGCTACATCTAAAGCACTTGGAAACTGCCATCAAGAAGAAACAAAAACGATCCTTTGAATTTTTTTTTGTAGATCAAAGTCTTTGCCTGAACATAAAACTGTGAAAACCATCAATACCACCTGAACTAATATATATATATATTTCAGAAGGCAAACGCCAAACTGCTGTACGTTATTTTTATTCCTGCCTTGCATCTCCTTCAGAACAGGCTGTGCCCGGGCGGGTCGCAGACCTGGTGTGGGGAAGCAGGCTGACATCACGGACAGACTACGCTGAAGTGCTCCCTGGTTGCTGGTGGCTGCCGAGGTCAGAGCTGCCACCGCAGCCACCGCAGTTCACAGCCAGGGTACTGCAGTGATCTGAACCTTGCCACGGTTTCAGCATCTGCATCACATGGGATGCCGCGGCAGCAGCTGAGGGGCGAATGTTTCACTGGTGCCGCTGTAGGGGTGGCGGGGGGACGGTGCAGACGGTGAGGTGTGGTGACCTCCAGAACTGCCCCAGCATGAATAATGGGAGTCTGTGAGTCAGAGGCTGAGGAGATACAAAAACAGTTCCCTTCCCTGCACCCTGTGAGTCACAGGATCAGTGCTGCCAATCTCATTCTTTCGAATGCCCCGCTGTGCGGTGTTTTATTTTACTCCTCGGTTTCTGGAGTCAGGTGAGTATGCAAAAATACCACTTCGGTTTTGCCTTTTGGTTTTTTGCTTATTCCTTTAAAGTTTCTAGCCTTCACCTTTGTGTTGGTAAGCTTTGAAATGTTGACACACATGCTCTGAAGGCTCAAATAACACAAGGTAGTTACAACGAACCAACTAATTTTTAAATCTTTAAACTAAATTTGGGGGCTGACTCAGGTTTTTGGAACCTTTGATGTGAGTGAGATGGCCTAAAACCTAGCCATGCAACTAAGAAATTTATGTTTTGCTACATCGAGGTAGACCAAACATGCAAGATGAAACAGGCCATATCTCCTGAGGCAGAATTGCCCTGGGCACTGAGACCGTTTTTGGGCACAACAGAGCTTGCCTTCTGTGGAGTGGCAGAATGGGGAAATGSCTTCGTTTTGTTCTGCTGGGGAATGCATCTTGTGAGGCAGAACATCTATAGGCCATATTTAMGTTTCACTGCCCTAATATCATAATTGTTCTTGCAACTTGTGCCCTCGCTGGCCCCCCCGTTGCCTGTGAGGGAGCCAGGCAGGGCAGGGCCGTCACCCAGCGGCCTGGACTTACCGATGCTGGTGCACTCCATCGTGTGATTGTTGGCTTCCAAACCATCAGGGCACTTTTCAAGGCACTTTCCACTGTATAAGTAAAACCCACTTTTACACTTTGTGCAGAAGTTTCTGGTGAAGCAGGTATCACAGTCAGCTTTGCATTCTGAAACGCAAACAGGGAACAGTTTTGGTTTTTAGTAGTTCCCTCAGGTTTCGTCAGCAATCCTTTAGCATTTCCTGTGTTCTCTACATTACTGCCAACGTGGACATAAACAGTGTATTTCCCAGCTCTCAGGCAGTTTTAAAAGAAGCAAATAAAAACTTGTATATGACAAACGCATGTTTGATATGCATGGCCACACATTGCTAAAAAGTGAGCAAATGCTCTACAGTGTCAAGTTACTTTGTAGGACTTTTCTCTGGGGTCCATCCATTAAATAATTTTTATTGCCAGGTAGAAGCTGGGAGAGTGACTTGGCTGTCACTACTGCATTTTTATATCACCTATGGGGCTAAAAACAGTATATTCAATAACATAAAAGGAGAGGAGAAGATATCACAATCTTTTCCAGTTTATTTATGATGAAAAATATATTAGAGAGGCAAAATGTTGCCCAAATGATTAAGAATAGAGTTTTGTTCTATATCTCCCAGCCCAGAGGCAACAAGAATTTATAATTTCCTGCAAATCAGTCTGAAACCCCGTCAGCTGGTAAAAGCATTTACAAGACTACGCTGAGCGTGAGACACAGCTATAGAGAGACCAGGGCAAAAAGTCTGCAAACCACGTGTCCAACGAGTGCCATCTTCTCTCCTGGTCGTGGGAGACAGGTGGGGAAATTGCCAGTGAGCTTAAACTCCTCCCGTCAGGCAGGTTCGGTGGCTGTGCACCTCCGCGCTTCAGAGGGGCCATCGCTGCATCCTGCTGCTCCTGCTGCAGGAGGGTGGTGCCGCCACTCGCTTCGCTTTTGCATGAGGATGTAGAGGAGCAGACCGCCTCCCAGGTCCTGGGCAGGTCCTTCAGGCAGAGCTGCTGTAGTTTTGTGRTTTTTCACTTTCATTTCTTGTTCGGGTTAATATTTATCATATTAGCATAACAGCGTGTTAGCATAAAATAAAGACTTGGCCTGTCCATCTGCTAATCTCTTGACTTGATGCCTAAGGACTCAACAGCATTTAAAAGAGAATAAATATATCCACGCGTTTCCCCTTTTCCCAGCACTTACTTGCGCACTTATTAATGTCAGGATACCGTGTCCCATAATATCCGCTTGGACACGAGGAAAGACATACTCCAATCTGCTTCATGCCAATCCTCTCCAGAACAAAAAAGAGTCTGGGTTTACATGACAGGCATCCGTTGTAGTCAGAGCACGTCGCACACCCTCCTTGGCACCCCTGGCTCACGTTAGGATGCACTGAGAAGACAAACATCAAAAAAAGAAGGGGGAGAGAACAAGAAATTAGACACGCCTGTGGAATAATAATTCATTTGCACTTGGAAAGTGGAGCACCCTCCTCTCTGACAGCTCTTGAAGATTGCTTCATGTTTTTCTTATGTCTCTGCCTGACCTGACATTTCGTTTCAGGCATGTTTTCAGCTACATAACATGGAGAAATTCAGCTGACGTGCTTACATCTTGCAGAAATAACTAACAGCAAATTATGTCTGAAATTGATTTCAGGGAACAGCAGCATCCTAGAAAATGATTATTTTTCCTGTAGTCATTTCCATATGCCACTTCCTGTATGCGCTTTACTCAGGAGATAAATACATGCTCATTTGTCATTGCATTTCCTAGTGGGTTTATTAAAAATAACCTAGTGCATAATTTCCTTCATTGACTAAATGTCATTTGATTGAATTCTGCTGTGCAGAATATGTCCTTCTTAGATCTGATGCTAATTTGCCTTAATAATAAGACACAGGAGAGACATCCTTCTCACCCTCCTTCTTTCCCTGGAATGTTCTTTCTGGCATGTTTTTAATCTCTAACAATTACAACCTGATGTTCAGACTTAACTGTGGCATTTACCGTGCKCCAGTCCTGGTATGGAGCATAGGTAGGATTATACTTGCCCTTCAGTTGAGTTGCTCTAATCCTTCAGACAACGAAAGGAGAACTTATTACACCCACTGCTAAAGAGTGTTCAGCTCTCAAGGTATTTTGGGGGATGGGTGTAGCAGAAMAGAGGGAACTTGCAGAGTACCTTTTCAGAAGCAGACATTAATCAGTGAATTACTCAGTCAAACAGTGTAATATCTTGCCTCTTTCARTGTTGCAGAAGGTCTTACCTACTTTTGCTTCATTGCTGGTTTCATTCTTAAATTAGAGTATGAAAAATKATTAAGTACCAAGCAGCTCCCATCCACCAAAATCTGGCCTCTTTTCTTATAGGAAAAACAGACATTTTTGTATCTCTCAACTTGAGATGCAATACTGTTCTATAGCCGAGAGCCAATGGCTATAGCCAGTGTCTTCCCATTCTGCCTTCTCCCTGGGCCAGTGAAATTTTTATGGCGGTGTCAGACTGTCACTGCCCCTCTGAGGGTCCCTTGGAGGTGGCTTAGAAGCCCCTATCTGTCTGCAGCTTACAAGCTGGAAAACACTGCTCAGGTAGTGGGATCTCTTCCTGCAAGCTCAGAGGAGGTTTATCAGCTGTTTATCAGTTCAGGAATATTTCTGTACTTTGTTCAATTATAGTTTTGGCAGGAGAAATGAGACCCAGAAAGGGAAAGAGAGCTGAACACTCGTACCTCTTATGACAGGTGGTATGGACGATCAGTCTCTTGGTCTGAGCAAATTCAAGGAGAGTTCAAATTCACTTTTCCCCTTTCATTGATCAAATGAGGAATTAGGTTTGTTTCTCTTACTAGGACTGAAAAGGTAGGAGAGAAAGAGCAAACTTTGGCCCTGCTCTCATYTCAGTGAGAATATAAAAAATAGATTCATTTTCCCCAGTGAGGCGCTGGCTGTGTAGAACAACCACAGGGAACATGTTTTTACCTCTAAGACACACCGCCTCGATGAGAACAAACTGATTTTCTGCAGAGCTGGACGTTGCAACCCCAAATCAGTTATCAAAGCAGATTTTGCTAGATTCTCAAAGTGCGCAGTGCTCAAAAAGTACAGAACACATTTTCCTAGACAAGTCCAGAGAAACAGACTATATTGCTTTTGAAATTAAAAACCTGGAAAATTGGCTCTGTTTTTAAAGAAGTAAATGAAAACGTCCTTGTCTGGTTCTGCCCTGTACTGTGGCTCTTGTAAGAGGCTGCTTTTAAAGGCAGACACCGTAACGTGATCTAAGAAGCTGACATTATTTAAAAGCTATCCATGACTTTCCTTCATTAAGTCTGACACAGGGAAGAAAAAGCAGCTGAAGTACAAAATATTTGTCATCAAAGCTGCTATATAAAATATAGATGATCAGTTTTGACAGGAAACATATTATGTGTGAGCACCTGTGACAGATCATTTTGAACAGATTCTCTTGACAGAGAAAACTTCGTGTGCAACTGCTCTGAGGTCAAACTTTGTGTGTGAGCCCTTGAGAGGGAGGTGTTTTATTACCAAGGGTTGATAGTTTCTGTATAGTTAGAATCCATTATTTCTAGTTCCTCTTAACTCCAAAAGTTAAAATATGAAATACAATATAAATATATAWAAAATATAAAATAAAAAATATATAAAATAAAATATGCTTTTAGACAATCTCTCAATTTCTTTCTTGTTTCTTGCATCCCAAATGCACATCATACAAATAACTTGACAAAAAATAAAATGTATTGGAGGATCACTATTGGAGAATCATAATGTTATTATTATGTAGCAAACATAAGTTAAAATAAGCAAGTTGATTTCATGACATATAATAACTCTACATGTAAAGTAATGCRAGCTGTTATGCTTGAAAGTGCAGAGCTGAAGTATTTTTGAGGAGTTGGTATTGACATTTTAAATCAAAACTAACTTTTTTATCATAAAAACATTAAAGATTCCCTTTTAAAGATTTTTTTTTCTATTGTTTCTGACATTTCTCTGTGCTGCCTCTGTGTARTGAAATTGTATTTTATTATGCTTGTTTGAACACTACAGGTGCCATCACTCTGGGAGAGACAAGAAGCAAAGCAGGGACTGCTGGGTGCTCCACACACTGGCATTGCTTGAAAACTCAGCACTAGGTTTTGTCATTGAACCTGGGAGAAATTACATGGTGGAAGGAGATTATTTATGTCTAGAAAATACTCCAAAAAACTCCAAACTCCAGTCAAAGACCACAAGGTAGAAAGCTGGGCAGAGCCAGTCATGATAAAGAGGCCGAGTAGAGTCAGATGGGCTGAAGAAGGGAAGGGGACAAACTTAAACTCTCAAGCACRTTTCTGCTGGAACAAGGAACCCATTTCTGAGGGAGCACTCCATCCACTCTACAGAGGTGCTTGCCCTGTTGGCCATGGTTTTGAGGGAGAGCGGGCAATGACATTGTCCTTTGCCCTGAACTTGGCACTCTAAAGAAGGTCTTTAATGGGAAGGTCTCCAGAGGGTCAATTCTTAGGAACTCCAGTCTGTGAGTCCTGAGAGAGATTCGTGCTCATAAACTTGTTACCAAAAGTGAAAAAGGGAGGCACCTTTGAGTACACAAACATGCAGAACTTCAGACAMCAAGAGAGCCTAAAGAGGCCAAGCACTTTGGCAATTGCACACCAGGACTGTAAGGAAGCAGGCAGAAATTCTAACTCTTTTCCTACCCCAACTCTTTTTCCAGCATTTGAGAGATGAACGTGTTTAAGTAAGTGATGCACCACAACCAGATGGAAATATTATTCTCATCTGGTAAAAACCAGTCTCAGTACATGGCATACATTAAACTTTCTACAGGTCAATAGTAAAAATAGATAAGTACTTTATATTCACTTTAAGAAATGTATTGAAGTCTACAGGTGAAAAGTGCTAGGAGAGCCCAGAGAGCTCTTGTTAACCACAAGGTTTAGACGCAGTAGCCAGGGCAAAGGAGGCCCAGTGCCTTGGCAGAGGGGAGGCACTGTGGTCTCATGGGTTAGGCACTGGCTGGAGAACCAGGAGGCCRGTTTTTTAGCATTGCGAAGAAGCAAAATAAATGCTCTGCCTTGTAACCACTTGGCCTTTAGGACAATCTACTTCATGCTGAAGATGAAACGAAACGAAACAAAACAAAATGGAAAGAAATGAAACGAAACGAAACGAAACGAAAAGAAACAAAGTGAAATGATGAACTGTCTACCGTCCTCAAAACTGACTTTGTGCTGTTCTGAGCTGTTATGAGCAGTACGCACTGAGATGATCCTACCAGCAGCACGAGCAATCTACCTTCTGCTGTTCACACATTCTTTAAACACAGTGAAGMTCTACACTCTCAAGGATGGAAAATACAAGTACAAAATCTCACAGACAAGTTCTTCCGTTCTTACAAAGGTATAACCCAACCCTGCTAACTTTAATCAGGTACAAAAGTATTTATGTACATGGACTTGGCTGAATTTAGGTCCAGAATCCATCTCTATCTCTCATCTCATCTCTCATCTCATTTTATAAAGCTTAAGCACTGGAGAACAGAGAAGACACTAAACTAATCTTGAACTACTCTCCTTCCCTCCCTGACTAAGCCCTTTCTGCCTTTGAGCCCATTTTTGTGCCTGCTGTTTGTTCAGATATTAGTTTTAAGCCTCATTAGCAAATGAAATCTCTGGGGATTTTCCTTTTTCAGAATATTTTCCAAAGCCTTGCTGTGGAAACAATGAGTCATTATCTTCCAGTTAAAAATAGAAAGTTTAGGACAAGGAGTTGAATTTAAATCTGAACTTTCAATGGTGAAATGATAGAAGATTTTGATGAAATGCAGCAAATAAATTGTAAAATTTTTAGCAAATAAATTTTGCTSTCAGTTTTACTTTGTGTATATATATACACATGTGCACATGTATATATATGTGTTAAACAAACATAAGTATATATATACATATCCATATGTATAAAAGTATATGGGACCAAACAAAAAAAAAAAGAAGAAAAATAAGTGAAGAATCGAGGTAGAAATATGTTCTGACAGCCAGGGGAAAAGTTGTGAGTAAAAAAGCTTGAATATTCTTTCCCACTTGCTGCAAGCTGAGGTGTGCAGTCTCAACTAAGGCAGATCATTAATCTTCAGCTACAAGCTGTCCATTGAGAGGCTCACCCCTGAAATGGATGTGCTAGACAAATGAAATCCATCCCTGCTAGAGATCTGTTGTTACTCCTGGTTTCTCGGACTTGTGAGTTCTCACAGGAAATATTTTCACAGCAGTTACTTTGGAATTTAACCTCTCCTGGGTGGACTGTACCTTGGTGTCAGATCCAGGCTCTGCCTCTGCTTTCCCCAAGAAACTGCAGCCACACTGGTCCTTGCCCGTGATGGGGGAGGTTTGATGAGGGATATCTCGTGGCTTTTGGTGTCACTTTACCACCACTCAGTGAATTAATTGGCCCCTTTTAYTCTCTCTCGCCTACTGCGAAGCAGCTGCCTGTGGCAGTGGCCTGAAAACAATACCTCATGTAAAGCGGAGTTACTCTTTATCATGTGGACCGTCCTTTAGACAAAAGCAAACAGCATTTGGCAGCGAGCTCTTCTAATGAGAAAGTCATTAAGGAATTCAGTTCGCAAACCACAGCGTATTTCCTCATACTCCTTCTTGGACAGGATTTCTCTGTGTGGAAATGCCTTAAAAACGGAACAAACAGTTGTGGGACGACAGCACTGAACCTGTGTGGAGGTAACACCCAGCACAYAGAAAGGAAAAAGACAAGAAAGTGCAGCCCATAACTGGTGGGACAGCCCTGGAAGAGCAAGTACACATGGGTTTGATTAGTTTGTGTTATCAGTGCTGAAGAGGTTGCCAGCGCGGGCTGAGATGAAACCTGAGTTCAGTCTTGCAGCCTAGGCTATGCCTGATAGCTTGGCCTTAAATCACCCACGGGGAGACAAGAGGTTTGATGTGCTGGGACGGGGTGGCAGCTGGGCTCTGCAGGGAAGACAAGCCCATACGCAGCAAACACTGCATTTCATTGGCCGTGAGTTTTCTGGGATACAGCACAACCAGCCGTGATATTTGAGGAATGCGAAGTCTCCATCCAGCCTCTGCTGGATTTACACTACACGAGGAGGCCTTTGAAAGGAGAAAAGCTGCAAAAGGAGCAAGCAAGAAAATCAGTCTGAAAATCAGCTGTTAACAGTATGATGTCTCCTGTCCTTCCTTGTGATTCACCAATTTTTAAGATTTCTGTCTATGAAGATGGGAATTTCTTCCAGAGATTTGTTTCACTTCAATTTTACTTCAGAGTATTGTTACCTTCTGTGGTATAGACAAGTAACAAGATTCTCAAGTGTCCTGTGTTTTGAAATAAAAAGATCCCGGAGGAGCTGCACAAAATTTCCTGAAACATCTAACCGGCCTAATTTTCTTCCTCAAGATACAGTGCCCATCTGATGAGAAAAGAAACCAACCTGTTYGGTTCACAAAGTGTCAACACTTAAAAAAAACAACAGAAACGTGAGTGTGGGACTATCCCACAGTCTCAGGGAGCATCTATAACCATTTTGGAGTGGTATTTACCAGCAAGAAGGTCCATTACTAATGGCCAAGGTCTCACTGAGGGATGCCTCAGCATTTTAAACACGTCTGGCAAAGTGATCCTGATAGTGAAGCATKCTGGCTGCCAGAACACGTTCCCCCTCAGTATGGGTAGAAGGAGCATCCGCAGGCTGAAAAATCTCCCCAGCGGTGCCGAGTTTAGGGCAGTCTCCGAGCATCTTCAGCACAACAGAGATCAGCCACAGGAACCACAAATGGCTCCTTCTCATTCCAGACAGTTTTGTAAATAAGCCGAAGAATTCTTTTCATGGAGAAAGAAGGGAAATMATTTTTCCCCCCATATTACTGTGAGGCACCACCAAAGCTCAAGGATCTAGGAAGATCACCCAATACAGGGACCGAACAAAATTCCCGAGGCAAGATACATTGAGCTACYCTACAAATAACAACAAGGCTAAGGCCAGCTAATGCTGTACCTTCTCTCATCAAGTTGTAAACCCCRTTATCAACTACAGCTCAGACTTCTAGAGGTGACTGCAGTTATTGSCAGGTGCCCACCCTGCAAGAATCTTCTCTAAGAAAAGTAACTGAATTGTGTTATTATCTAGATAMGATGACCTGGGATAGAAGGCGATGTATGGGACCTACAAAGGATAGCAATAAGTGACAACTAATAGTCATAAAACCAAGCTGTTGTGACACTTGCCAAAATCAAATACTTGTAAAGAAAGCACTGGTGCTGAGATGAAAAACAGGGGGAGAAATGTGAGTTTTGGAAAGATTGTATTTAGCGCATGATTTTGGTAGTCTAATCCTGGAAGATGTTGCCATGAAGATCTGCAATTGATTTTACACTGTGCTTATGTGCACAAAACCTTAAAAACAAAGTTGCCATATGTCATCATCACCCCACCATCCCCTCTTTCCAAAAACGAAAACAGAAAAAAGCATATTTTTATCAAGTAGAAATATCTCTAGTAGAAATATCTCTATMTTGCATTTGCTCATTCTCACAAATATCCGTCATATTTTCTGTTTGATACTAACGTTTCTTTTAATGTGAATGTGTTCAAGAAACAAGAAAGGTCGTTGATCCCAAGTGTAGTGGTGGCAACAGAATCYGTCCCTCTCATTTACTTTTCCTGTTTTGTTACTTTCCTGGAGACTTTTTTGTTGTGTGCTATAGAGATGCTCGTGTTCTTTCAGGCTGTATAAGGATCACTCAGCTCATACTGTCAACATTACACAACTACAGTAGCATTTGCAAGTTTCCCGTTTCCCACAGGGTCCGTTGAGACCAGCGTTTTTCTCTCAAAGTTTTGTTTCAGAAACCACAGAAAGAACAGCAGGATGTAACAGATTTTAMTTTCCGTGCAGGGGACTAGGGAGAAGGGTTTAGAGAGCAGATGCCTGTAATCCCATGTTAAAGTTACTATTTTCTACTACCATGTTTACGGCATTAAAAAAATTAATAAGCCAGACAGCAAGCCAGCCCACTGCCTTGGTTGTATTCAGATGTACATTTATGTCAATTACTTAATATTCTCTCAATTTTGTATATTTTCCTAAGTGGCATTGATCAAAAGTTTGTAATGAATGAAATATTTTTTTCTGTGTTAATGGTTAACTTCGTGCCATGCTGAAACTAACAGAAAGCCCTGAAATATATTGTTTTCAGTGGAATTATTCTGGACTGATGCCCGAAAACATTGAGTCAGAACCTATCTCTTTAAATTCACATCTCCCATAAAGATCTGAATCCTGACTGTGGATCCTAAAAAGCAGCACTGGATATTAAAAGTTCACAGAAAATTATATTTCTACAATTTGTCATAAGAAGAAACTTTGCTYTCTCTTTTTCCTGGAGGAAAAGGARTAAATTCTCCAGGCTGACCTGGCAATCGATGTGTTTAGTGAAAACAGATACTGCCCCATGTTCCTCATTTAAATTAATGATAAAAATACTCAATGTATTGACTGCTGCTGTAACACTACATAGAGATGCATATTCTATCAACACTCAACAAGCAATGGCCCAGTTATGTTCACCTTTCCCATGTGCTACTGAGAAGTGTCCAAGTTTAAAAAAATGTCAAAGGCTTTTGAGTGTGAAGCACTCAATACACCTCGATATGAAGTCAAATTCAACTGTGATGGAAAACAGACAAGAGACTCCACACCAGTCAGCTCAAACTCACTGACTGAARCCTTGCCCCACTGAAGTCCATTTCAAAACACTTACTAATATAGCAGGGGTGAGGATTTCACTCACTTTTTAATCAACAGCTCTAGAGGAGACCATAGTTTGGAGCACRGCTATCTGATTTTTGAAGACTCATGCAGTTAGATAGCCTAGTTTTMCTGGGATTAAGTTGTAGGATGGGTGGGATTTAACTAGGCATCTGATTCGTGTGGAGTTGAGTCAGTTCAAGAGTTCCGAGTGTCTGGCTCTTCTTGTGAAGTAAATATGAATGGCACGTAGGTARGGCTCATTTCATCACCCTTTCTGTATTCTCCTCTCCCTTTGAAGTCTGAGCCCTTCCCTCCCCWTCACCTTCCCTGCCTCACACGCTGATCCACATGAAAGGAAGTCAGCGCTCGCACGGAGCATCATTTACTTCCCTAGAACCGTAATGCATCTAACATCACTGCGCTGATACACAGGAGTCTACAGTGACATTAAAACCATGCTAAGAAATACGTGGGCCAAATTATTGGCATGTTGCGGATGAAAGCAAAACTTGAGTTCATTCTGTGCTTAAGCAAGGATACAATTCATTTTTTGTAGTTATCAATTCTCCAAGGATTTGCACACCAATAAATTAAGTTGGTTGCAATTTAAAATTAATTAGAAATGCTTTTAAAAAAAAGTATAAGTGTGTTCTCTGTCCTCAAACCAATCAACGGTATGATGCTGACCCATCAAACTTTACAGTTACTTAACAATAATTGAAAACTTTTGCATGGGCTCTATTTGAAAACGTAGATTGCACTATGTTATTAATGACCGTTACCCCTAATTGCTACAGAGAACATGGACAAGATCAGGTCGGCAGCACAAGTCAGTCTGGAGCAGATGACCTCGGGGACCACCAAGCCAATCAGTCACAGCATCTCCTGGGAGGCTAATTTGCACCCAGAGATTTTATGAGATGCTCTTGGTGATGCCAAGAGCTCCTGACCCGTGTCGCAACATGGTGTGGTGACCATCAGGCCAATGTTCATGCCAGGTACCTCCTGGCCYGAGTTTCTTAGGTAAAGACTCTGGATCCATAACCTCAGTCGTAACCTCCAGGCTCTTCGTGAGGCTCTGGAGACGACAGGCAGCAACTGCAAGTGCCGTTCCCTTGGTCAAGGGACTGTGGCTCTTTTGCTCTGCTCTGCTGTCTGCCCATGAGGATTAACTACATAGCGGGTGMTGGGAATTCTTCTGCAAGCATTTTCACAGCTGGGATTCTCTTAAAAGTACCATAAGAAGGAAAAGTTATGACATATTCCATCGAGGATTAAAAGATAAGCTATTTTGTTCTGCTGGAAATGTTTGGGTTTAGTTTTAATCTTTTGGATCATTTATGTTACATAAAGATGACTATGTTAGAGATTCTTTTAGTATTATGAAAATATTTCTTTTTAATTCTGAAACAAAATACTGTCAAAGCTTTTTTATCAAATATTTCTATTTTTACAGAATGACATCTTCTAGTGGAATTTTATTCAATCATGGAATTGAATATATGGGAATTTAGGGCTAATATTATGAGAGTTGTAAAATTTTTACATTAAAACTTGCAAAGTTAAATGTTTCTGAAGCCACTTTAAGYTTTTTTCTACAACAGGAGAAAATATGAAAAACTTATTTTTCTTTAAAATCAGTCCAACCTGAAAACAAGTCCAAAATGAAGACAAAAATATTTGAAAAGGTTAATGATTAATGATTAATCTATGAATCTTTTGGGAGATGACTTTTTTATATTTAATACTGCTGATAACATATCAAATATGAACCCCAACAATTTCCATGTGCTATTGAATGAGTGGTCTTTAAAAAAAAAAAAGCTGGAACATTTAATTAAAATCAACTGTAGGTGACGTTTTATTTAGGCTGAGTTTCAGCAGYGTCCTGATAAGTTGTGCTTAACCTGACACTGCACTGGTGAGTCCCGATTTCTGGCACACCTCTTCCTACCCAACACACATCAGTGAAATGATTCATTTGGCATTTCATGACCTGAGGTAGCTGCTTCTCTCAGGTGTCAGATGCGTTATGCAGCTTGCAAAATATATTGGCGCTTTACGACWGTGCTGCATTGAAGAATGGTTTTATAATAATTATAGTATTGCAGTTGATTTTTTTTTTATGTTTTACAATAATTAAGATCATACAAAATAAATGATAGAGTATGTTAGTTCAGGTAGAAGTATCAGTTGTACCAACAAATAATGAGGCTCTGGTGGAACACAAACATCCCCCAGATGTCATAAAAACGTGAAATCGCAGCATTTTTTTTGAAAGCACCCAACACGAGGAATATTTGGCAGCTCTACTGGTGGCTRGCGGCTTGCGGCACGACGCTGGGCTGCCATGAGACGGGGCGCGGATATGACACGACCGCAACACCACCACTGCAGCTGCCGGGCTGCTGCAGCAAAGCGGGATAAAAAAGGACACGCTCGCGTGCCAAAGAGGAGGAAGCGAAAGGAAAGGCTGAGCCGGGCTCTGGTACGAAACCATCCCTCCTGCCGGAATCCGTGCCTTCCTGGAGCTGCATGGAGCAAGTCCTGCAAGCTGCTCTCGGAGACAGCTAGCAGTTCCTGCAACTGCGATGGCAAAAGGAAGGAGATTTGTAGGAAAARATGATTCTGCCCCAGAGTGCAGTGATGGACCCAGCTAACAACCTGTCATCTGCAGGCAGCCACAGGTCTGCATATGATTGGAAAAGAGAAAAAAAATGATTGCATTAGTGCCAATTCCCTGCCTCCTGACACAAAATATACCCTTTCCAAAACCTACAGAAGAGCAAACAGACAGCATGGAAGAAAATGAAAACAGTGAGTGAACTTTCAGTATTTAGCAAAGTTTGTCTTTCGTGAAAGCAGAAAGTCCTTACAGCTGTGCCGCAGACTTGTGGTTTTTTTATTTGTTTGTATCTTTCTGTCTTTGGTGAAGGTTAGGGGCTCTTAGGTTTGGAAATTGATGAATTTGTCTGCTTATGGTCCCTTTGAGTAACATTTTCTTTTCTAGTATTGGAGAGTTAGAAGTATGAGCACCAAAGTGTTCAAACTGGGGCCTCCAGTGAGAYAACTAGTCTCTCACTTGATTCCTAAATAAATAACCTGATTTTCAGAGTTATGAGGAAGATGCAAATGGTCAGAGGTCTGAAAATGCAGACTCCTATTTAGTTAGGAGTCTAATCAAAGCACTCCTGATTTACTTCCAGAGCCAAACTTAAAAGTCTTGGCCTTGTCATCCTTGGGCTTCAATTTCTTCAGCTACAAAAGGGAAATAATACTTATCGCATAGCAGTGTTGAGGTGTTTAATTCCTGGATGTTTACAATATGCTGTCAGTTTTTGGCTGAARTTTCTGGCTTCTTACTTTGCACACGCAAGCCTTCATATGTGATTCTGTTTCTTGGCACTACACTCAGCTTTGCTTCATATGGGATTCTCTCCTGTATGCGAGATTATTATGAGCGCCACTTCTGCACCATGAGTGCAAGTGTGGTAACAATTTATTAGAGTCACTTGGACGTTTCCAGGCGCAGATTTCAAAGGTAGATTGAGGCAGGCTGAAAAGACGGTTCTTTTAACTCTCTGATTTCTGCTCTGTGACTGAAGAGATTAGATTATTGGAAAACATGCTATTAGCACTGGCTTGCAGCCAGAGGGTCTGTTATGCATTCTGCAAGGGGTGCCCTACTTGCTGTAAATTAAGGAAAAAGGCCGGGTAAGTTACTCCAGCAAGGAATGTTCCCCTTGGGAATTGTCCACAGAGAACTAGAAATCTGGTTGGTGAGGAAAGAGCAACAGGGAGAAGAAAAATAACAAAAAAGGTCAGAAAATCCCRGGAAATAAAAGGCCCTTTTTACTGTCTGTACGGAGCACCAAGTTAACAAGCTCTAATGTTTGTTGATCCCTTTAATACTGCTTTCTGCACACGCAGGCCCAATTAAATGAACCCTGAACAATTACCATCTAAGTACATGCCTAAATTCCTCCCCATTTAAAAGTACATCAGCATATGGTTACCTTCACACATGTGTTACAGACCCCTTGACTTCAATTATACTTAAATACCCGATTAAAATTAAGGACACATTCTTGAATAGAGGCTCTTGTGCTTGGAGCAGACAYATATCTTCCTGAAGCAGGCAAAAGCCTGACTCTTAACATACTGACCCAAACTTTAAAAATAATACCTTGAGCTTCTCATCCTTCAGCTAATCCACRGATTAAAATCTTTGTCTTTTCTTAACTTGTTGATGTTTTTAGGAAATTTTATAGTAAAAAAATCACCATTGAGTATTTGTAACATAATGATTATGTTTTCATTATGCTCCAGAAGCACAAACACATTCTTCTTCTTCCTTTTATAAAACAAAACAAAATAAAAAATTTGTTCCCTAAATCTGTAGTAAAAAGCATGGCTATTTGAATTCTGAGGGCCTTATAAACTTCTTAAAATTAGTGTCCATACAYCTCAAATCAATGGGATTAAAACTGGCAGTCAGATCCAAATATTGCTTAGYAATCCTGCTTCTTCCTGACTCTGTAGAAGATGTAACACAAGGGATAATCTTCATGCTTTTTTTTAATAAGACTTTTCGAATTTGAGCTTAATTAATTTTATCAAGGGGCTACTAACAATCCTCTGATAGGAATGAAGTTGAACTATTCTGAGTTCAGTGAAAATCAAGCTGATGTTCTAGGAAAGGAGAGATTTAAAGCRCGCTTACTGATCTCTAAAGCATGCTTTTTCAGCTGAAATCAGTTGTTTTTTATGTAATACTTTCCATACCAACAGCATATGCAGTGATCCACATAGAAAAAAGCCAGTGGTACAAAGGTGTTTGCATGGAAAATTACAAAGAGGTGTTTAAATGGAAGCCAAATGAAAAGGAAACTAACTGGTCAGGGAAACTGATTACACTATTTTTCACTGATGTGTGAAATAGAGAATAAATATAATTATAGCAACCATATTGTGATTCCTTAAAACCCCTGAGAACATGATATAATAACTGACACCACAGAGCACAGTACGATGTAAACAGCTCCTTCTGGGGATCCCTTCTCCKAGGTGCCTGCAGCAGCTCCTCAGCAGCCCGTATTTGGGGAAGACACTGCCTGTTTGCTAATAACTGAAGTGAGAATTTTGGAAAACTTGCAAGGTYGAATTGTGGCTCTTCCTGTGCAGCTCAGCTATTGCAAGGGAAAAATGTGCTCACGCTGAAGGCATAGTTCAGACCTAGGATTTCCGGGAAGTTAATGCGTCACCTCACCAACATTTTCTGTTCTGAAGATCTCTTCTCTAAGCTCTGCGTTACCTTGATGCTACGCAGCGCATGAGAGAGGCAGGCAACAAGTGGGGCACAGCCATCACGGGCAGAGCTTTGGGATGTGTGCGTTCAGCCCGGCTCTGGATGAGCTTCATTTACATCTGGACCAGTTACTTGATCACAACACAGAGGAAAAACAAGCACTGACCCAAACCTACTCCAGTTCCTCCTCCTGTTACAAGTAAGGGACAACTCTAACAATGCTTAACATCAAAACARTTTTACAGATGTAGCACAGGCGTGAGATTAAGATTAAGGCTTCAGTCAGGGCTAACTTTACAGAGAAAAAAAGTATTGTAAAAAAATGTATAGAGCTTAGTAGAGGGTTTTTTCCAGCTGAGATAATTKCTGAGATAAATTCTAGTGCACTTCTTTCTCTAGATGATGAAAAATATAGTCTCTCATTAATTGTTCCACAAGAAAATATCTGATGTTATAAAGGTGTCTGCTATTGGAAGTACAGATATAAGAGATCAATGCCTGGAAATGGGAGCTGATGAATCTCAGCTGCATTATCCCAGACAAGTTTCAGATAGCCTKGGTAGTTCATCACTGCAATAGTCTCAGGGGAGCTACTATAATTTCAATCA
Organism: Eudromia elegans; assembly: GCA_003342815.1. NCBI lineage: Eukaryota > Metazoa > Chordata > Aves > Tinamiformes > Tinamidae > Eudromia > Eudromia elegans. The sequence goes on from PTEX01000033.1 coordinate 1,296,873, forward strand.
CATGTATGCTTCAAAACCAGGTCAGGCATCTTTCTAAAAGAATGCTGTAGTTTAACTGTATGTTATTGTGCTTGATCAAGGAGCCCTTGAGTGGTTTCTACAGGCTTTGCGAGGCACATGGTCATATTACMCCCTCTTAATGGGCCTTAAACCTACGGGATCTATCAGGTAACAGAGTCCATGATATGCCGCAGATGCTGTAAGCAACAGCACTGCTGCYGTCTTCTCAGGTGCGTAATTCTGGTTATTTGAGCGCATCTGCAGATATCCCTGACTCACGTAGCTCTGCCTAGGGGCTGGGCATACTGGTGAATCGGCGGTCTGCTAACATCTTGCCTTAAGAAAGCATCAACCATATGGTAGTTTTCCTACTCACAGTGAGTTGTATTATGTTCACCAATCTGATTCTGAGGACATAAAAAAAGAGAGAGAATGAAATAATTGTGGATAAAAGCAAATAAAAATGCCATACTTTTAATATAGGTTGATGATCCAATGTTTTCTTTGAGACTTGAGAACTACTTGCTTCACAGGAATTTTCAGAAATAAAATAAACTCCAGTTTCCTTAAAACAAACTCCACATTGTTGCCTTATGAACGAAATTGGATTTTTATGTCTCATAGGCTTTCAATGTAGCATATCTGCTGGATGAGGCATCAGTGTAAGCAAACAGACGGTGGGAGACTTGTTGATTTTACCACAATATATTTGTACAGGATAGAGAAGGAGAGAATCTCAAAAAAGTATCCGTTTGAGTTCATATACTCTTCCCTTGCTGTCTCTTAGGCACTTGTCTAAAGCAGTTTAAGAAAAAAAGAAAATTAACAGTCCTTTTCATTTTTTCAAAGACTAAGCATTTATTTAAAAATCTTCAAAATTATGGTCTTGTCCTCGTTTTTTTTTTTCTTCATATCATAAAAATTTAAGAAAGAATAGCAAGCTAAGTTATTCACCTCTCCCTTCTTTTCCGAACTAGCGCRTACTTTCCTCTTTTTTTCTTCTAGTTAGTAACTCTAGGTAGTCTCTGAGGTGCTGTCTCATATGGAATTTGGAGGCACTTTTACCTTAAATACCATACCCGGTATAGCTGAGAACAAAGTAAGAATGAATATCACTGTTGAAGCCTCCCTTTACACTTTTGTTTCCATCAGTCTCCTGTGCCTCCTGTCCTGGAAGTGAAGGGCTGGTTCCTCCTCTCGCTGACCCTGGTGCAGTCRTTCACATCTGGGCCGGAGGGCTGTAAAGCTCTTCTGTTCTCGGTCAGCGCTTTCATGCCTACACTGCATGCCCTTCATGCTGTAAGGCACCATATGGCAACGGAATAGCAGATTTTAAGAAATACCTGTTTTTACCATGTTCATAACATTGCAGGTTAAGCAGGAATGGCCTCCAACATCACAAACATGAGTGGATGTGATATGCCAACGGCACCTCTAAAACAACATCTAACTTAAATGGTGTATATACTTGATGTTCAAGCATGGATCAGAAGAGCAGTTTGGAGCTTTGGAGTCTCAGTTCCCTCTCAGCTCTACTGGAGCACTTCTGCAAGATGCTTGTCCAAGATTTAAAAATTAAAATGCCTGATGCATTCTCCTATGTACTCATTGCCAACATTGATCTCCCTTGTAGGCATCAAAGCTTTGAACATCAATGACAAAACTAAATGTCTAGGATCATCAAGAGCCACCAGGGAACTTGCTGTATTTGACTCTCCTGTGGATGGAGAGAGGAAGGTCTCCTCGGCTTGGTGCTGTCAGATAGACTCTTCTAGGGCTCAGCCCATCTGAACTATTTTAAACTTCCACCTAAGAAATGGACTAGGAATTGTCAGTTTATCTCCAACACCTGCCTCATTTGCTGCTGTTTTATTTACGCTTTCAGTGTCTCCAATCGGAGATCTGAGACTCTTCCACTTTATTAGTGAAGGATTTGGGCCTTGGCTACACATGATCACCTGGACTGCTGCTGGCGTGGTAAGCGATCTGCACCTTTCCAAATGAGATTACTATTGCCAAATCAGATTAGTATGGTTGGTAAGTCTTAGGAAAAATACTCCCTGACTGTTTCCCTTTTTAAAAGGATGGCCACATCATTTTACAAACCATGAACTGATATCTGTGAGGGTTTTGAAAAGTATGTWCTTATTGCTACTTCTTATTGTTGCTATTGTAAGCAGAGCATTTATAAATTGCTGACACTAGTGAAGATGTTTGTGTCACTATGTTCAGCCTCTCAATGAATTTGGCTAACAATCTTGCTAACAGTCTTGCTCTCTGTAATTGCGAGACAAGTTCTGGCTCTACGTGGTTCACCAGTATCAGGGTAGAATCATCGTGTCATTGCTATGGWTGGAAAAGACTTTTAAGATCATCGAGTCCAACTCTATGTGTGTCAGAAAAGAAGCTGTTTCTTCAAATAAAATTTTTAAAAACAGTCCCCCAAATCAGATCAGCAGTCTCTTAGGGGAGTTTTTGCAAAACAACTTCAGCTGCTTTCAGCTATCCAAGTGCACTAACTTAGAAAYACTCCTTATTCATGTTCTCGTTCTTTAAGGGAGACTGTCCTTCTCTAGCTTTTCCAGACCATGGACATCTCTTCTGCCTGACTCCCTGGAGCTTCCATATATGCACACAGGTAGGTATAGAAGAAATTAATTCATCTTACATCCTGCCTGGCATTTATGTTCTCTGCCACTGTCAATTTGATCAAAACTTCTCCCTCACTCTCTCGCATATTAGCTGTTGGGCCAAGGCATGGAAGAGTATAGCCACCTGCAAGCTCATAAAAAAATTCAGAGACCAAAGCTCTGAGAAGACTTAACAGCTTTCTATCTCCTGCTTTTGCACACGAACCATTGGATACAAGACTAGATGTCCTATCAAGATCCAGTCTGTAGCTGTCATTCCCTGACATGGGTTATTAAGTTAATAACTTGAACCAGACCTCTCAAAGAGCCCTCAGCAGCACCTTGAAGAAGGTMCCTCATCCCACTGGAGGCCAGCATATCAGCACACGATTGTACTTCAAAATCAATCCAAGCTTTGAAACCATTTCATCTGTGGTGTGTATTCATCAACCWTGTGTAAGGGAGGCTGGAATAGACACCATCCCCTACTCCACTTCATAACTGAACTAGTGAGAAAGATGAGAATGACTTTTTCTGCAAYCCTCCCTTCTGTTTAACTTGCTGGGCCCTGCTTCAAGTGGCAACAGGCATTCTTTGGGAATCTTCTTTGGGAAATATCTTCTTTGGGAAACCTGCTGCACCAAATATTACCTTAACAAGCTTCAGCCTTCTTCAGTACTGCGGCACTAAAACCAGTGRCTCCATAAGCCATAGCAATAAAAAACAGAAGTACCAGTCAGCATATTCCCACTCSGCATTTCTCATAACGATCTACCTTTCTCCTCTATTTCACCAATAAGTATCTAAATAGACTCACAGAAAAATAAGCAGCTAAACTGGCCGTATGTTTGAAAAGTGACTATAAGATGAAAATGAAAGCAGAAGCAACACAGATGACCCCTTGAGAGTGTCTAGAATTATTTTTTAAGAGGGAGACAGGAAACTAGAAGGAAGCTGCCAGGTTTGACAAATACACGTGATGCTAGGAAGGCTGCCTTACATGCACTGCCTCTGAGCACCAGACATTACCACTCTGAGAAWGCACCAGGAGTAGCCTGGATAAGCCCCAGGCCTTCTGGCCTGCAGCACCTAACCTGTGCAGGGAAGGCACTGGGGCCAAATCTCGTGAGCCATCTTTTATCCACTTTTATTGGAACCAGCACTTCCAAGCTTTGCAAACTGACAATAAATAATGTAGTATCACAAGCCTGCCTTGGGATAGCAAAAAATGTTATGGTATGCAGATGCACAGAAGTATATCTGCTRCTCAGTGTGTTGCCAGAGTATTATGTATTTTCTCAGCAACAAAGTTGGCTAGAGTGCAGAAGTGCCTGTAGATATTTATTCATTTCAGCTTGCTCTAAATGCAGTCGTTCTCTCCTCAAAATTGAGCTCCCTGTGAAGTGGATTCTGTGTTATTCTTTAAGTATCTGATTGTCAACCCAGGAAAACTATTTTTTTTACCCTTTCATTTCTACTAATATTGTAGTGGTCAGTAAACATCAGAGATATTATGCAGTCAGGTGGATTTTAGAATACAATGGAAGCTACAAATCCCAACATAGTAGGGGTTTTTTTATTCCCCTGTAACACACAGCAGTATAGTACTCAAGTATCAAGTGTTTTCTTGATACAAGTTTTTGTTTTGTTTTGTTCTGTTTTTTTGCACAGGAGAGTGTTTGGAGGTTTGTTTTTGCAAACATCATAAAGACAAGAAAATCCAAACAGGGACTTGGAGTCATTTTTATTTTGCTGCCACGTGTTGCAACTCGATACAGATCTTGTAAAATACACTGGTCAGGACCCCTTTTTTGCATGGTCTAGCCGCTGCTGTCGAGAAGATTTGCAAGCATGGTGCGCGCGTTGCAGAACGCTGTCTCTGCACTGATTATTTATAATGATAACACACTGACTCTCAAGTTACACTGTGTTCTGGCTGCTGCCTTCTGTCTTGTCTTTCCCTCAAGCAGTGCAGAGGGAGACTTCCTACGAGTTTGTGTGGTGCCTATTGCTGCAAACATTAATAAGAGCTATCACTTAGRAGCAGTTACTTACACTTTGTTTAATCTCTAATGGATTCTTCTAAATATTTACAGTAGAACAGTTGTCAGAACAAATGCTGGAAATTATTGGCAGTTTCCCAGCAGAAACAGAAAAGAAAAGAAAAGAAAAAAAAATAAAAAAAGAAAGAAAGAAAAAAAAAGGAAATAAAAAAGAGAAGAAAATAAACCCACTCCTCATTCGATGGGGTGGCACTGACCAAGAACCCTTGCAGAGAGTTGTCCTCATACCTCATTTTCAGCCTCATAAAGTTGCCTTTTTCTTGCTAATCTTGAGGGAAGTGCTGCTTGTTATGCAGACCCTGGGGTAAATAAAATAGTCTGAGGCCAGCGGCTTCTTCAAGAAGTGGAGAAAAGCAGAAGTATTTGGGGTGCCTAGATAGGGCAGAGCACTCTGTGCTGTTGGCTGCATGGAGCTCCTCAACGAGGTGCCTCTTGGCCAGCAGAGGTAGGGCCTGCAGTGTCCCTCACGATTACTGCTCCTGCTCTCAGGCTGCCTGAGGGCTGTGGACCATGCCTGAGAGTAAAGCTAAGCCTGTGAGACTGGATCAGTGGGTTTTTTGCATCCGCAGCCTCTGAAGTCATCCTGGCTTTGTTGTGGGAGATGTGTGTGAAGGAGGTGCAAAGGAGGAGCAAGAGGCTTGGGCAGCGGTGAGCACGGATGGACGGACGGGAGGAGCTGGGAGGCCGAGCGAGCTGCCTGGCAGATTCCCATGCCGTCCAGCTGTGCCAGGCAAGTGGGGCCCTGGCGAGGGAGGAGGAGGCATCGCTGCTGCACAGCTGGCCGGAATGTCAGTCGTGGGAGGTGGACCCAGCACAGGAGGCTCTCGTGTGACACCTCAGACCCCAGCGTGATGCGTCAGGTCTGCGCTGACACAATAAAGGGTTTGCACGCTCAAGGTCTTGCTTTGGAAGCCTGCTCACTGATTTTGAAATAGGAGTTTTGCCTGGACGCAAATCTAAGAGTTCATCCAGACATAGAAATTTTCGGTAGTATTTACTAGATGTGTGTGTGTGTGCACGCATGTGTGAGAGGCAGAGAAATCTCACTGCCTGAAACAGTTCTGCCAAGATAAACTTTGGAGCATTTTATAAATTAACTCTGCTCTATGTGTTTATTTTTCTTTTGGAGATTCTAAAAGGAGACTGTTCAACTCATCTTGTTAGGGGCTACATATTTTTTGAAGAGAAAAATAAGTCACTACTCTGCACTGGAAAGTATTTGCTATTTTCAGCTAAAAGTATTCTTTCCTCTGACCTGGTATATTAGATAAGATTTATATTTCTGACCTGACATTAGGTAGTTAAGATTTATTYTTCTATATTAACTTTACCGAGCTTGCAAACTATTCATTTACAGCATAGGCAATATATTTATGGCAGAAGCAAAGAAAGTTCACTACAAAGTAGTAAAATATGTTATTAGGAGTGTCCTGGAGACTGATGAAAATTGTGAGTACCCTTGCAGCTGGCTCCCTTCTGGCTCTTTATTCCTTCTTTGCTATTTCAACTTTAAAATTTGATTTTGMAGTCAGTTGCAATGGTGAATAACTTAAAAGAGTCCAGATGATTCTAATATATCCATATTATATATATATATGTGCATGTGTATGCTGTGATTGAGAGGTGCRGCGAAGGGGATAACAAGTGACTTGAATTCTCCCAGCATTTTGCTGGCAATGACCCAGGCATAAGTAACACTGGGCCTCGTTCTGCTGCCAGTRTAAATCAGCAGTAACTCCTCTGAGGTATAAGGCTGGTGTGTGAGTGAGAGCTGAATCAGATCTATAACTTTCCTATATCCAGAGGTGTGGGCCCAGGCAATCTGTTAATGTCCAATTTACTTAAAAAAAAGGAGAACCACAGACTATGATGGAAACCTGGAAGCACTTCAAGTCTCTATAGTCAGAAAGTTGGAAAGTTAAAGGCCTCCTATTGAAATCAATGACAAATCCTCCCATTAACTCCAATAGGAACCGAATCAGGCCCTAAAAGCGGCTGGAAGCCAAAGAACTAGATGGCTCAAGAAATAGGTAATAGGAGCTGATGACTTGCACCAATAAATCACCAAAGCAAACCTAGCCCCGCTTGGTTTAAACTCAAAATTGCTTTCATCTGATGTTTGCTTGAAGCTGTCCACATTGTAAAATCCTCTAGAGGAACTGGCAGCCTTGACAGCTATCTCCGCAAGAGGCCGGCGGCYGCACGGGGAGCGGCATCTCCACTCTCCCCACGTCATCGCAGGGAGGCCATCTTGAAGAGAAGCAAGAAACTCTGGCCCGCCTATGGAGAGAGCAGCACTTGGGCTGGGTTGTTAAATAGAGATTTTCTGTTTCAGAAACTGTCAGACTAACTCTGTAAATCCACTTACAGCGAATCTATGGAAGGGTGGGTGTGTGCTACTACTCCATAGCAAGCCAAGAGGAGGAGTTATTTCCTTTTGTAGACATTATTCAACYGCTGTCACAAGAGAGAATAGAGATGTGCAGGGCTTTGAGGAATTAAATATGTTGGAGAACAGGCTTGGCATATGGACATTTGGGAGAGTCAGGATTATGAGAGCTGGAAATTGCTTATAGAGTGCAASAGGCAGCAGTACACACCGCCGTCCTGCTGATGAAGCAGCTGCTAGAGCCTCCTGTGACATCGTGCCACTCTGCCGCTGAGGAGAGCTGCTAGGGACAGGAAACCTGCTGAGGAGAAGACTTCCCCTCCTCCAAACCTAGATCTGCAATCAGTAAACTTCTTCCCCTAGGCTCCAGAAGGCCTCGCTCTGATTCTTGGAGAGCAATAGACAAACAGGGTGAATATTTTGGTGAGACTAGTTACCTGCCCTGGTCCTGTTTGCCTCAACTGACACATACAGAATAGCTCACCGCTTCTCAGGCTGCACCCTCACTGCTCTTGGACTTGATAGACTTCAGCCTATGAACTCTGTTAGAGTACGCAAACTTTTTTCAACTCCCTCCTTACTTCTACCAGGCTGTGGCTGACAACTGCTGCAAGAACCCACTTCTTATTGTATATGCAAAGCTTCATAGCTTGTTTTTACAAAGTGGCTTTGCAAAGTAAAGAAGCCATTCGCTGTTTCATTTCCCACACCAGGAAACCCACTGCCATCATCAAGTCATCACAACATAGCTCAAGGGCATCAATTCTTTTTCCTCCATTTCTCCCCAAAGCCCAGGGCTCAGAACCGTGAGTTGCAGTAACTTGTGGCTTGGCATCAAAAGGAATAAGTTTGCTGAGGAGGAAACTTGCTTGTAGGTACTAATAAGTATGAAATAACATGTGGTAATCTGAAGRGTTTCTTCTGAGTGAGGCTAAGGCAGAGCAGTAAGTGATAGAGTGATGACGCCATTTGAAAAAGTGATTTAAAAAAATACATGACAAAAGRCACATTACCCTACCTATACCCTACATAGCACTGTCACATTTTAATTCCACTATGCCTGTTCTGGATCACTACATTCACTTGCTAGTTCTTGTTTCTGGCAGGCTTGGGTTGAATCCAGACGTATCATGGATAGTGAAGAAGACATGGGCCATGGCTGCATTTAGCCAGGTAAGCTAATGGAGCTTGCCTARGAGTTCCTCTACCTCTTTCCGTTCTAGTGCAGCCACTTCCCACTAGAAAGTGCAGCCCATCATGTCTGTCCTGCGCTTACTTATTTAACCAGATTTGATACATGCTCTTATGAACTGCTTCAGTGACTACTTTGAGAAACAATGCCCAAGTTCAGTATATACAAAAAGATAGGGACCGAGGAAGCTTGCTAATGGTAACCGAGGAGGTAGCAGAGTAGGAGAAGCTCCTAACTATGGTGTGCTGGGCGGGCTGAAAAGGCCTAGCAAGAGGGAAACAGGACAAGTATCCCTCCCACACTTTTATAKGCCAAATTGCAACTCTTTTCTCGCAAAAATGGTTAGAATACCCTCATGACCTTTACCAGCAGTTCTCCAAAGGAAGTGCATTGCATTGCTGCTCCTTTTATTGGTGAGAGAGAAGAAAAATCCCCCACCAACTATCGTGCACTTTTTTTAATGGCCCATATAAACATCTGGACTGGATTCTGAGCACATGCAAATTTTATGCTGCGAAGCTATGAAAGCTGTTTGCTTTCTGGCACAAGTAGCAGCTAGAAGCAGAATCAGTCCCTTAACCTTTGCGAGATGTTTACTCTGCCTAAGCCATCTCCCATGAAAAACAATGCAGAGACTCTAATTGAAAATCTCGTGTTAATCTGGCATGTGCCTTGTGATCATGACATTTCTGTTCTCTAATAAAAGACAGGAGTGTTAACGCTTCCTGCTGTTCCCTCAGCCTATAYACTGATGTGAGTACACAGTTAAACACACAAACAATACACTAGTAACATCAATGGAAAGGCTGTGGGTTATCACCACGAAACGTGAAGACTTTTCTTCTCTAGTATTGCACATTTCTGAAGCCCAGAGACCATCCTGAGTAGGATGATTTATCTCTTCCATTGACTAAAGACTCCAGCCTAGTGTTACACCTCTTAGGAAAAGCAAGAAGTGTTTCATCTATACACAACCAAAAAGGTAAGGTTCCATATAGCAGGAACTTTGTGTGTGTTTTATAGCTCAACAATGATAGAAGAGGAATTATGTAATTTAGATTTTGATTAGAATTCTTCGGATGGATTTTCTTTGACTTGAAAAAAMCCCACGTGTTCAGAGTAGTCTATAGCCATTTTTACCTACATGTTAAGTCAATTTCAAAGTGAAAATACTTTCAGAACAAGAAAAAGCTTTTAAATCTTGCTTGTGTGTGCATTTGTGTGTATATATATACATATACACACATACAAATGCATATATATATATGTGACTGTATATATAGACAATGTATATGGATGGAGAGGGAGAGAAAAAGATGACTAAACATATTAACATATATAAATACATTTTTCATCAAAATTATGAATTTTGGTAATGTTTGCAAAGGGTGGCAATCATTGACATCAATCCTATATTTTTTGTAGGTGTACAATTTGCTGACACTTTTGTCGAGTGCTATGTATGCTTAYAGTGAGAAAGGTCTGCTCAGCAGATCACAGCCATGCACCGTGCAAACGTGCAAAGGAGTTTTACCAGCTCTAGGACTCCAGCTGTAGGCTYATCTGATTCAAGGAGATGAAATATATAAGCCAGAGACCTGGGAGTCAGTGAGTGGAAGATCCTTCTGAATAAGCTCCCTTACAGGCATTTCTTCAGTTTGTGTGGTTCATGTCTTGGACAAAACATGTCCAAGGCCTCTACATACTCCCAAATGAGAAAAGAATAAATGAGAAAAGAAAAGAGAAAAAGGCCATTGTTGATGCATACAACAGTAACCACAGAAGCTAGGAAACCAGAATGGAAGGCTCAGTCAAGAAGTTCCATACATGAATAATTTATTTTTCAACAAATTATRCAACCCTTCAGCAAGGGTTATGGATTGATTTTTGTAATGCTCAGTGGTATTTTAGTGGTAGCTATGGCCTTTTTTGCATAATTAATGAAGCATGGAAATGCAGGAGAAGACAACTCTTGTTTCATATATTTTATCTGGACTCAGCCGTGATTTACTGAGGAAGAAATGAACTTCCCTGCTCACAGGGAGGCTTGGGAATGATGTTATGTAAGAAAGAAGTGAATAGCAGCTTGTCCTCATCTTGAAAGGCTGCAGTCTGCAGTCGGCTTTTTGGTCAGCCACGTCCACACAAATAGGAATAAGTCCCCCCTCTCTTGCCTCTCCACCCTCARTGCTTCTGATTACCATAAATCTCAAGAAAACCTGTGTTCATCAGGGCACGGAACCCTAATATGAAGAAAAAGTTATCAAGATAAATCTCTTTGAAATCTTCTCTCTAATTTTCATATTCATGGAGTGATTAAGACCACTTTGAGTTTTAAGAGMCTGCACAAGCATAACATATATGACCATTTATTGCATTATTCCCTGGTTAAGTGCTTAAGTCAGACTTAGTAAAAAAGTAATGGCTTAGTAATTTTAGGACGTACATTCATAAGAAGCTGGATTTTTCAAGTCTGATTTGTATCTCCGTAAATCAGTGAAATGAAAGATTGTGGTTCCTAGTTGTGAAAGAGAATAAGCACGCTCACCATATCTGAAATCATACTAACTTTGGAGGTTGTGAGCATGAGTGAGTCCATATCATTTGCCCTTGTTATTCAGGATAAACAACAGAAATATATGATTCCAAAAGGCAGA
>PTEX01000033.1:1317752-1353934 GCA_003342815.1 Eudromia elegans
GGAGGGAGCGGGGGCGGGCGGAGCGCCGGGGGAGGCTCCGGCATCCGCGCCCCGCTCCGCGGGCACCGCCGGCCGCAGGTGGGACGGACCCCCCCGCCGGACCCCCCTCCCCGCGCCGCGGGGCGGCGGGACGGGCCCGGCAGGGAGGGAGGGAGCGGGCGAGGCGGGCGGGACGCGGCTCCCCGCGGCCCGGGAGAGCGCCCGGCGCGGCCGCGCGGAGCATCCGCCGCGGGACGGGACGGGGCGGGACGGGACGGGCGCAGCTCGCGGGCGGCTCCGCTCCGCTCCCCGCTCCGCTCCCTCCCCGGCAAGCGGAGCGGGGTCGCCTTGCTGGGGCTGTTCCCTGCGGAAGGGCAGCAGGGAGGCTTCCCCCCTGGAACGCCCAGCGTCGCCTAAATCTGCCCTCCTGCAAGTGGAGACGTGGAGGATGAAGGGGGGTGACCCCCGTGTGTCCCTCTCGGCTGTGCCCGCCCGCCCCCCGGGTTCGAGCTTGCTCCGGCGGGGGGCGGCAGAGCGAGGCCGGGGACCTGGGGCTGGGGGACCCCCCCGACGGTGTCGCCGGTCGCCAGCCCCTGCCCCAAGTCCCCGACCGCGCAGCTCCGGCCGCAGCGCAGCCGGGCGCAGCCTCCTCCCGATTGACAGGAGGGCATCGCGGTCCCTTCTCCCGCAGGGATTTGGGATGGGGGAAAGGGARGGCTGGGAAGCGGGGAGGTGAGACCGATTCAGGGGGAAACTGCGCGGCTCGGCTGAGCCCCTTCCTGCTTTGCTCCTTATCTCTGCAGCCGCGGCCGGGTAGGGAGGGAGGGAGAGCCGGGAAAAAGGATGTGATCCCATCAGGAGCCGCTCTCGCGCGCGGCCGCTTGGAGCTGTTTTCCTCAGCCTCTCCCCACACTGCCCCTCTCGGAGCTGTTGAATGTCGGTACCGTAAAATGTGGGGGATTTGAAGGTCTGTGKGAGGCTCCCTTTGAAAAGGACTCTGGGGAGAGTCTTTCTAACRCAGGATACTTGAGCTGGATGGGGCGGGATTGCCAGGGAGGCATAAAATGATGATAATAAAAAAAGTAATTCGGCAGACAAGCTTGGGGGCTCTGCTGGCGCGAGGAGAACCGAATTCGCTCCCGTGTTTTGTTTTGCGCTGCCAGGGACAGAGGCTTCTCGCTTGCAGGGAGATGCCCCAGCACATCGGGCAAGCAGCATAAATAAAGAAGGGCTGGGGAGAGGGCACGGGGCACCCTGGGGAGCCAACCTGCAGCCYGAGCACCAGCGGGCAGGGAAAGCACGCCTGAAAAGCAAATGGTCCGCGAGAAACATGAGGAAGACRCTAAGCAAGGGGAGCGCGCTGGCCCTGCTCGCGCTGGCAGAGCGCGGCCGGCCGGGAGACGCCGCTCGCTGCGCCGCTCTCGGGCCCTTCCCGGCTCGGCCGCGCGGCRGGCACGTGGGCTGCACACGGGGCAGGGGAGCAGGGTGTGTTGTGGGCGAGAGGCAGAGCCGCGGAGCCAAGGGAGCAGGAGCTGGCCGTAGTGCCGGGCGGGATGCAAGGGGAGGATCCCGGCACCCCCAGCACGGCTGGGTCTGCGCGGACCCGCAAGCGGAGCCCACCGGGAGTCACTGCGGCCCCGTGCGGAAGGCGGCCGCTTGGATTGACCCCGCYGGGACGCATGGAGGGAGCGCGTCGCGTCAGGAACGGCTCCCAGAGCCAGGAACGGCTCCCGGGGTGCTCCTGTGCAGGGCTCTGGTTCTGGTTTTATTAAAGAGGGTGGGGGGCAGAGCGGCGTTCCCTATAGCGCCTGGCAAGCCGAGGATTTCGGGGCCCTCCGTCATTAAAAGCAGCAGCGGGAGGCTGTTAAATCAGCTGGGCGTCATTCTTAAAATCAAAAAAAAGAAGAAAAGAAAACAGATCTGCGAATCAAAGAGGACTAGTGTGCAGTGGTTTTACTACGACAGCTCCTGCCGAGTATTGTTTATCCTATGAAACCTTCCATAGTGAAAAAATACTAATTTCTCTTTTCAGAGTAACTATTATATTAGAGAAGAAAAAAAAAAAGAAGGAGGCGGGATCAAGATGCAGAGATTATATCCAAAATAAGACTTGAAGTTAATAATATTCAATTAGCAGCTGATAGTATGCTTGTCTAAAATGGCACTCCAGTTATAAAAACTAGCCATGTGAACAGGACAGCTGAATACTAACCCTTTGTCATTCTTCCCTAGACTGGAAATAGTTTGTGTAAGTGAACAAAAGGGTCATTAATTTGCCTTTTCAACTTGGGAAACACGGCAAAAGAAGCAAAGGCCTTGGGTTACTCCCCATCCATAACTTGAAAATGGAAAGAAACGTGCGATGTCAGACGCAGGTTCCTTATTTTCCGGGTGCCGCTCGTGGTGCCGGTGGCACCGGCGGGACGCCGCTGCGCAGGGGTTATCCCCGCCGGCACCCCCGTGGCTGCTGCGCCACGGCAGCCGCATCCCGAGCGAGCCTTGCGCAATCCCCACGTCCCCCGCTTGCTGAGCGCTCCCAGTGCTCTTGGCACGGCGTGGGAGCCCAAGTCAGGACAGTCTTTGTCCCAGATTTTTTCCTGCACAAGCTAGAAGAGGCAGGAGTAGCCTGCCTATGGAAGAGGCAAGATGTGCAGAGAGGTGCACATGTAGACGGGACAACCCGAGTTGCACCCATGCGTAAATATATGCACAAATACAGGTTTGTATGTGTCTGTATCCCCACTCTTTCCCGTATGCCTAAATCTGAGAGTTGTTTCATGTCTCTGTTTCCTAACACGAGTCATTGGTTCTTCAGTTGCATTCAATTTAGGAGGTTAATCTTCCCTTAATCTTAACATGGGGAACATTCTCAAAAGCTGTTAATATCACAAACAGAGGATTACGATTGCATAGTCTAAATAAACCAAAATATATGAGTGATGAGAAATGCTTTACTCACAGTAAGTTGAAACTATGAGAATTTGTCTGCTTTTTTTTCTTTTTTTTTTAATAAATTCCTAAAGATCTAGCCCTAAAGATCTTTAATAATGCTTTTGTGCTCCAGATATTTAAAAGATGTGATGGCAGGATGTTAATAAAACGTGCAATGGGGAACAATCCTATCTTGGCAATGGATAGACTGTATGACCTAACTGGTTTTTCCCATCTCTGACTTGTGCAATTCTGTCATTGTAATAAAATCTCACTGTAATCAAAGAAAWTTTTGCCTTTGTCAAGTCTGCCGGATCGGGGCCTAAATTACCACGTCAGTCTGGACTGTCCCTCAGCCTGGGCCAAGTTCAAAGGCTGCTGCTATCAGCTTGACCCAGCATCACTGTGAGAGGCGTTTGGGCCTGGGCTTCTGTATAGCAGTGGAAGGCAGCTGACTCGTCCTATTATACACTGCAGAAAACAGCAAAAAGCATATTTGTGGGGAAAAAAAAAATCTGCAGTTCAAACATTCCAGATGCAGTTCAGTTAGGAAAGTCCAAGAGGAAGGCCTCAAAATGAAATCGAGAAAGTCTTGGCACAGAGGAAACGCTAGCAGCTAATAGGAGAACAGTCAAACTTTACTACGTCCCGCTTTCCCTGCGTTCCTCTATCAGGTGGCTGTCTCTTGACTTGCAATCAGCTTGTAAATCCTTTGGTATGCGGAGCAACTTTCTGTTCTGTGTTTGCACAGTCTGTGCCTGGAGTACCCAGGATCTGACACTAAAAATCTCAGTAGTGCCATCCTTGTCGCTTGGGTACAAATATGCAGGCCAGAATAGAAGTGATTAATGTAAGGTCTTTCACAGGTGATATAAGCTAAGTTGGGAAAGAAAAAAAAGAAAACCTTTTGGTCTGGCTAGAATTAACCATGCAGAAAGTAATACCAAAATAATTGCACCTTTTTCAATGCATGCATTCGTTTATACAAATAATACTTTTCCTGTGATGACAGCCCAAAATGTAGAAATGTAACGAGGTAAGACTGGAGGATATGAGTAATGAAAAACAAAGGTTTCCACAGGGCTCTGACACATCCATTCATCTACGTGTTGGCTTTCCTATGTCTCTAGTATTTAGGAGGATGATTCACTGCATCTTAGTTAGGAGCCTAAACACTTTCTCACGTTGGCTGCATTTCCAGTGAAGTTATTTGGTGGCAATGTCAGCCCCAGCAGATCAGACACTTGCCCAAGGGATTTGCTCATTTGCACTTCCTGTGCTGGCACCAGCTTTAGCAATATGCTGGATTAGGGAAATGAGCTATCTGGAAAAAAAAGAATTCCTGCAAAAAAATGGTTTCTTTTCAGCAGGTTTGGTTCGCTAATCCGGTCCGCCGTGAAGAGCCAGGAATGGAAAGCCTGATACGTAAAACAGAAAGTACGGGCAGACAGCGTCTCAAAGGGCTTGATGAAGCAGCYTCCCTGCTGGAGGAGCACTGACAGCTGTCCTTCAGAACGGCTGGGAGTACAGGAGACGCCTGTGTCTGCTTGTCCTGTTTACTTGCTTGCTGTGGATGATGTATGTATTGCCCTGGATGTATACAGATGAATAGGCAGGCACAAGAGAGGACTGCAGTGTATGGTGTGGCATGCATGGGCTGAGATTCCAGCTGCCCAGAGGGGCCTCGGCTGATTGCTGGGAAGGGCACACGTAGGGGTGCCACAGGGGTGCTGTGGCGAGGAACCGAGCACACGCAGTCACAGTCGCATGAGGAGCAGGGGGTGCAAACGTGGGTGCCCCGCACTGGGCCACACCGGGTGCCAAGGGCAGTGAGTCCCGGCCGGGCCAGGCCAAAGGGGGCTCGGGTCCTGTGCTAGCAGGGAGATGGCAACGGCTGCAGCGCCCCAGCGGGCACATCAGCGCTGGCAGGCTCTGCTGCTTGCCTGGCCGTCACTATCCCAGCTTCCCCACATCCCTCCCTTACCGCTTCAGCCTTGCAACCACCAAGTATAGCTCTGCTCTCTTTCCATAGTCTCAAAGAAATCAGCTCAGCTTGGAGGACGACACTGTCAAAAAGAATGTGTTGAATGTGTGGGGTTTATTATGTAGCTGATTCTTCCTCAGCTTTCTTACCATAGTCGACAGGGAAACCTTTACCTCACTTCTAACCTCATGTGCTGCATCCTGCTGGCTGACACAGTACCTGGCGTATTGCTGAGCAGCCACAAACCGTCTCCCACGTGCTGGCATCGTGCTCAGCAGAGACACGAGGGCTGTCACAGGTGCCTGGTGCAGCTGAGCACCACAACCCTTCCCTGCTCTTCAGCACGACCCACATCCTTTTCCACATCATTGTGTTGCAGGAGTTCACACGTATCTGGAAAGAAGAAAGATGAGCTGGAAAGGAGAGAAGAAGTTCCACTAGCCATAACTTGTGTTGCTTAATTAGAATTTTATCAGGTGGAGACAAGTATTACACCATTAAACCATTTTAAGAGGTAGTCCTTAACTAAACATCAGCAAATATTTCTCTGACATTTATACTATGAGATACCTTAGTAATATATGATCGTATTAGGCAGATAATGCACAGTGAAGCAGCAATTCTGTAATCAAACACACCTGTTGTTTAATTCCGGGTGTAAATTGAAGGTCCTAAAAGACTGTGAAAGAAGCAGATGAAGAAGGATGGTTCTGCACTTAATTCTGACGTGCCAGATCTTGGTGTTCTGATCGGGAGAACATTTTAGCACAGGCTGATGTCAATATAGTTATTACACACTGCTTGCTGAGAGGAGTCCTGTTCTGTGGGTGGCTGCATCTAGTTCCTCGGGAAATTCAGGCTCTGATTTGCTTGGCTGTGGACTGCAAGCTGCTCACCCAGGATCCCTGCCTGTATTGACTCTGATATCTGCGAGGGTTGAACTCAAAGGAGCATTTACCCCAAACAAGGAAGCATGTTATTTAAGAATGTGGTTAGGGGCTTCCACCATAGGGGCTGCTGAGATATGATTCCCAGATCACCAATTTCTGTGTAGCCATCAAAGCTCCTTTTTGTATCAATCTTCTCATACCAACACACATGCTGTGCTTGCACCATTATACACAGTAATAACACTCAGGACATAGCAGGGAAGGGTTTCGTGGTTCCATAAGTGAGACTGTCCTGCCACCCTGCCTTTTAAAAGTGATTAAATGTGATCACTTAAAAATGATTAAAGTGATTAAATGGCCATCTCTGCATTACCTGTGAGTAATTTACCTTTATAACTAACTCTTTGAGAGGGCTCCAGTATCCACAGATTCAAAACAAAAACAATCAAACAAGTAAGCAAACCCCAGCATCTACAGTGTGTTTCATAGTGGGGCTTCAAATTCATTAGGAAATTGTACCTTCCAGACCAAACATTTATTCCTATAGTATGGAGCTAGCATTGCATAACGACCACAGCAGCTTTTGCAACTTTGGTGCCAGGCCATTTAACCAAAACCAAACTGCTTAACCATGGGATACGGATGTAAAGAGCACACGCATATGTATTTCAGGAACTGGAAAGCTAGTTTTGTAACATGGAGTCAAGCAGGGCACATGGTAGATAACAGTCCCCTTTCACATTCTAACACAGGATGGAGATTTCTTCACAAAGGCCATAGAGTTGCAAAACAGCATGACTTTGTTGCAGTTAGTAATTAATGAGGTGCTAAAAGTGCCTAAACAGAGGATCCCAGACAGAGAATGCATGACTCAAGAGGATAAGAAGCCCCCATCATTTCAAACAACAGTGTCATTTAAATAAACAAGGAGCGAGCAAGGCAGTTTTGTGGGGTGTAAAGGGTGCATTAGCAGCAATCAGAGCCCTTCCTAAGCAGCATGCAGATGGGTCGGCCCGTGTGAAACCCGTTGTGCTCTCCTTTGCCAAATGAAGCCAGGGTTTTAAGGTGTGAAACATTTGTTTAAGCCATTACTGGGGAAAGGGGTGGAATCTACCTGACGGGCGCTCGCTCTTTTTTCTCACAAAAGGCATAATTTCTGTCTTCTCACATGAGAAACAAACCTTTTTGTTTATGTTTTGCTTTGTTTGCATTTTAACATGCATAATAGATTTTGCATCATTCTGCACAGCAGTCCAGGTTTATTACATTTTTAAACAAAATCAATTCTTGTTCAAGTATGATACAAAAATAGCTAAAGTCTATAAAGTATTTGTCCTGTAATGTTTACTTTCTTTCCAACCAAACATTTATAAATAGATTGAGAGAAATGTGGCAAAGCACCAAAATCATCCACTAAAATATTTCCTAAGAAACTATAATGTGAAAGGGGAATAAAGGAAGACTTTTGGAAGTGAAGTTTGTTAGTGAATTCTTTTTCGTGGAGGGGGATATGATGCAATATGTCATGTTGACCCCTTAGAGTCTATGGCACCATGATCCAAATTTGTTCCTGGAGGGACTGCAGTGCAGTACATGAGTTGTAGTCAGATTGAATTTATCTGCACATTTCTGCAGTTAAAAATACGCACTTTTCTTTCTCTCTCTCCTAAAGTTAATAACCGAGAATCCATCATATGCGGGGAAGTGGTGGAGCTAGTTAGCAAGCAATAAAATTTCTGTATTTTGGAATCCAGATAGCTACAGTTTTTATTTTATTTTATTTTATTTTATTTTATTTTATTTTATTTTATTTTATTTTATTTTATTTTATTTTATTGGACGCTGATGTTATGTGCTGTTGTGCTGCACACAACCAGGCTGAGGGAGTTTAGCTGCAATGATCAGGAGGACCCCTGCAACTGCATGAGTGCCGATGATTTTAAAACAGATAATCTAGTTATCAATTCTATCCTCTTAAAGACAGGTGTTTGGGGTCTGCAGATATTCTGACACTATGCTGAGTTAGTTTGAGTCCTCAGCTCTGGGCACTTTTCTTCCCAAAGTTCAAAATGAATGAGAGTCCCTTACAGAAAGGAGTCCACTGTGCTCTGACTACTCACTTTGGCCCCAGTTAAGGCAGCGTTGTTGCTTTTAATTGAAGAAGGATTTGATCTCCCTCACAGGAAAGCATAGACAGGCACTATTATTATGGCTACTTTGCCTTTTATTAAAAATGAAGATATTCCTTGTTTTTCAGGGCTGTGTTTGCAGGGATGCGCTTGGTCCCAAGGCGCTGCCGGGAGCTGGGCTGAGGGCTGTGCCTACGAGGCCGGCCGGTCACCGCGGGATTGTGCTTAGGGAGAGCCATGTTTCCCTGGGCAAGCGCTTCTACAACAAAGCACCCGTCTCCTGAATCAAGCTTTTCCTTAAAAATGCTCTAGAGGGAGTCAAATCTAAAAGTTTATTTATCTTTAAAGGGATTTCAACTGCTGTTCCTTCTTTAAAAATTACGTTTGCTTCCTGTTTGTTTGTTGCAGGCATGTCTACTAATAGAGTCATTTTGTTTGAATGTGTTGGTACATTTTAGGATCAGATTTGTGCTAATAGTACTAAAGAGACATTATTTGAAGTGTTATTTCACTGGCACAGGAATAAATAGCCTTTGAAACCAGCAAACACCAGTTTTAACTTTGAAGGAAACAGAGTCTTAGGAAACAAAAGTCCAAAAGAAAATAGTGAGAAAGTGTCACATCTGAAAGAAAGAGAAGTACTGCTTGTGTTGAAGATCATGTTTCCACAGTGATTTGTATGACTTCAGAATCTGGTGATACACTTAAGTCTGTTACACGGTAAGGTAACTCTGAATTTAGAAATGTAGCTCTGAGTCCCATCCCATAACATCCCATCAGTTACACACCAATCTCCGGGATGAAGGCTATGGACAGATCCTATTTAAAGAAGTGAATCCACCTTTAACACAGATTTATTGTACAAATAAGCAACTCTTCTTGCTTGCAGTTGTCACTGGGCTGTTTCTAAGAATTAAACTTTTATTGAGATGAGAGGTGAGGAAGGCTGTGCCACCTCCAAAGCTGTTCTGGGAAACAGCGTGTCTGGAGCAGAGATACCTCTCTTGAACTTCCCTCTTCATACATAACCAATGTAGCAGCAGACTGGAAACTTGTCTGTTTTTATTTAGTTTCCTTTCTTACAGCTGCTGAATGTTTTCTGGCATTCTGATAAGAGCAGAAAATCATCGTAAGAATACCTATGAATTCAACTTATTCTCCACTCAGAGGATACAGAGAATGCAAAGCTTATGAGGTCCCTTCCTAGTGATTCCTGCACGATCATTGAAGTAATTAAAACTACTGCTTTGCAGAAAAGACTGCCCGGTATCTGGCAAGCCAGAAACTCCACAAATTCCCCAAGATCCAAACACCAAGCAGAGATAATGAGTGGGAGGCCAGAGCTCGCAGTTGAATTTCAACCTGGTTTCACTCATCAATGAACCCAGCCTGGTGCGACTCTGAGAGCAATCCCTGTTTATATTGAGCCCTGGGCTTTGGGGGAATCCATACTTCTCTGGTGAGAGAAACAGGGGAAAGACACAGGCGAGGGGGAGTCAGTCACCTAGAGGTAGAAYTGGTCTGATCAAATATTTGCTTACGAGCATGTAATCTAGATTACTTTTGTAGTCAGTGGGAAGACACAGCTTTTCTCTGGTAGGTACATTTGTCCTGTGCTAAATGCTGAGATAAATCATGYCCTTAAATATGCAGAAGTCTAAGGTGAAATCATTTCCCTTCTCCAGTGTTGTGTGCCCACAGTTGAGCAGGCAGGAGAAAGTCTATACAACGGGTAGAATACAATGCAAGGAATGGCTTTCTCTCTTGTTGAGATTTCTGATTTCCAAAATCATTCTCACTGACATTCTCACTGAGGCCTAACACATTTTGAAGGACCCCCTGGAAAGCACTGCTCCTTTCCCTGCCATGCCACTGCCTCCTGGAGTGAGAAAGGCGCCTGTCCATGTGGTGGGAAACGGTGTTGTCCTCTCTCCTCTGTGCCAGTATTTAGCAAGTCTGCTGTGGACCCTGCAGCGAAGAGCCAGACGGGACATCTTGCCTAACAGTGCCTTCACTTGATTTTTTACAGCCTGTTGTCCGTAGCYTGTATTTTGTGTTCTTGCTCACCTCCGAGCTCCAGAGTGGGCACCTTGCCCCRTGCCTTGCCTGTTGGCACCTCACACTGGGACAGCTCAGGTAACTCCCACCATCTGTGTGACCAGCCTCGTGGTGTAGCCAGATCTCCRTGCAGCAGACGAGCAGTTCAGTCAGTGGTGGTGGGAGAAACATCTTTAACAGTCCCTCTTGCTTGAGAAGTCCCAGCTGATATGGGGAAGAGGAGGCCATTGGTCAGGAATCACACATTAAACAGGGAGAGTCAATCTGGTTTTCCTGCTTCCAGCCAAGAGAGTCAGGGATTTCATTCCTATTTCTCCATAGTGTCAGAAGGAGAAGACTGGGTTTCAGGGTATCTCCTTTTCTTACAAAGCTGCTAGATAGAATAATCTAGTTATACTCTTCAGTAATATTTTCCTTTTGGCACTTTCTAACCATAACAATGAGCTTCCCTGAGGAAAAACAGAGGCTAAAGGACTGGTGGATGAACTATAGCTGTGTTTTTCAAAGACATCAGTGAAGAAAATGGGTGAAGAGGAAGCTGGGGTTAAAGAGAAACACTGCCCTATGCCTTGCAAAGGCTCAAATAACACACTTGCTTGCTTTCTTTGTTTCTTTCTTTCTTTCTTTCTGTATTTTCCCCAATCTTTTCTTTCCTTTTTTTTTCTTTTTGCTATTAAATGAGAAAAAAATAGGTTTTCTGATCTATGAAGAGACTTGATGTCTTTGTTACACATATATTGATTTACTGCCCTCAAAGCCAATAAATAGCCTCAGTAGAATGGTATAAAGGGCACTTTAATAAACTTAGATGTTTGGCTACTGCCTTTGATGCACCTATTCTTTTATAACTAAATAGAATATTTCACAATTTTCATCTTCAAAGCACCTATAAGCATTTACTCATTAGTCTTCACAGTGACCTAGAGAAATATCATTATCACTACCGTTGTGTCCATGAAAAAAGCAGAGACACAGAACATCTGTCCAAACTCACTTTTTCTTCTTTCTTACAAATTTTCCACAAAMAAACTTCCGACACAGTAAAGATGATGGGAGATCTGGTGCAGACAAGCCACCAAGAGCCACCAGTCTGCTTTTCAAACACCATAGTTTGTATCGAGCCAAATCTAGGCTGTGTCACCATTGAACTAGCAGCAGTCAGTCCACAGCAGTGTTCCCATGGTTGCTACTGCTGGTGGGGCTGAGCAGTGGGAATGTTCTTCACACCAAAACCAATATCCATACAACAAAACAGTCTTGTCTACCATCAAACATAATAGCTGCCAAAGTAACTCTCTGTAAATATTTCCATTCAGCTCATCTGGACTTGAGAACTTTAAGCTCAGGGCTCTATAAGTCATATATAGGATGTGGAGGGCTTAAAAAAAGGCATGGGGTAAACGGCAAAATCTGGGGAAGAAAAAAATATCCTATTCAATCTCATCTATTTGGCAAACTCCATTCTAACTAGTCTTGTTGATTTTTTTATAGTGAACTTTGGTGTAACTGAATCCCATATGAGCATAGATTTTAGACATGATTTTTGCAATCTCCTCAGGTATTACTCAGCACTACACCTAGACARTTATTCATTATTGCTATTCAGTATGCATGGGTAGCAAGGTAATTGTGTCCAGGAAATAGACACCTATGAGCAAACTCAATGCTGAAGGTGTATAAGCTGAAGGTTTATAAACTCAAGAACAATTTTGATAGGATACAGCTTTACTGCTTCTGGGCCCAGATAGGGTTCAGAAGCAAAGTAGCTGCTTCAATTCACTTTAATTCAATCTTAGCCCCAAGCTAAAAAGCCCTTCTGGGCCTGAACTGGCTCTGTGCAGAKCCTGTTTGGGCTCTGCACTGGCCCACACTGGCTCACACTGGCCCAAATCACCAGCCGATGAAGCACCTCAGGCACAAGGTGATGCAGAGGCTGAGCTCAACTGAGCCCCGGCACAGTGCAGGAGGACCTACCTCCTCCTGGGCCATGGCCATGTCCCCAGTGGGTGCACGTGTGGCTGAGGGGCAGTTGACTTGCAGGACCTAAGCTGACCTTGTGCAGAGCCACTGCTGCACCCACTCCAGCCCATCCCTGCATTCCTGCATTATCTAGGCTTTATCATTCGCCCTGGTCTCCCTGCCCTCCTCTCCTCCCATGCCYTGCTCCACACAATACAGGGCTGTCTGGATCTGTTGGAGCAACCGAGCTGAAGTCAAGGTTTTCTTGCGCAAAAAAATGGCTCTGGCTGAGATAGGCCTTACTGGGAAAGGGACAGTTTCAGAAAACTGTCTGAAAAGAAAGATCAAATGTGCCACCCTAAAATAAAAATCCCCCCAACGGATTTAGAAGACAAGAGAAAAAAAWATATCCACTTAAACATGCTCAAGACTGCATCGACATAGCAGCCTGCTGGGGTGAGCTCACTGGGTTAATGGAATAACCTCTCACCCCTGGAAACTAGTTTAAATCTTGCCTTAGGGTAATAAAAGAAAATTGCATCTGATGGTGTCAAATTAGTCCCTAGTGGACTTTTCTCCACATCACAAATTCACCACAAATTTCACACAATTTGTCATGATTGGCAGAATCTGYTGGGGAGAAGTTCAGGATGGGAATAGCTGAGGTTTTATAGGATGTAAGTCAGGGGCAGTGACGGAGCTGTTTGGGAATGGCTTAAGCACTATCAAGCCTGGRCTGTCAGAACAAAGCCCCAGATTCACCCCCACCCACCCAAGTAAGGGAAACAAAAAGAGAAACCATCATCTCACGACAGAATTAAACTACTAGAGCCTCTACAGTCAAGCAATTTTGTCAGAGCCAGACCTATTTCAGATTTGCTCCAGTATGTCTCMTTTAGTTAAGTTAATTTGGATTTACATCAACTTAAATAAGACATAAAAGTAAAATCATATGCTTAATAGAGTTTAAAACAAGTAATTTTTAAAGGTAGTAGTCTTGTCATAAATAAAACTGCACGTTGTGATGAAATAGGGACGTTTCATGTGGAGCACAATGTGTGAAATATTGGTTTGAGAGAATTCCCTGTCTGTACGTGTACATCTCTTTCATGCACTGAAACACATCTGCCTCCCACATGCACACATGTACACAGAGGTTAGGACTGATAGCTAAAGGAACATTTCCTATATGYTAGATTTTTGAACAAATGATTTCTAAATAAATAAAAGGACCCTCTTAGAAGGCTTTGAAGAGGAATTTAAAGAGTAGGAGAAGAAACACAAAAAGAGCTAGGAGAACCTGAGGTGCTGATTCAGAGTTGATGAGATTTCAGATCCTTCTGGTTCATTTTGGTACTTCAGCAAAAATCGCCTCTGATGCACCTGGGAGTCTGCTAAGGGAAAGGCTGGAGAATCTAGCCCAAAATCACTTTGTCCAGTGGCCTGATTTAAGAAACAAATTCCTCATCTTTGGATGCTATGAGAAAGTGCCTAGCCTTTCTGATGCAGGCCCGCTTGGGCGTTGGAGTCATAACGCTATCGACTTATGTAGGCTGGTGTTATTGTACACTGACTTTAAAAGCATTACAGCCCCTCTTTGTGTTTTTACTGGATGTCCTTACTTCAAGTAGGAGGACTTGTCAGACGGCTGCTTTCCAGATTTATTGACTTTGTTCATATCCTGTTGAAAATTCTTAATAATGGTGCTGAACTGGATATAAACATGTGTTTAACGTCTTTGAACAAGAAACTTAAGCACTTTGCAAAGATTAGCTGAAATAAGTGGCACTAACATGTGTGTTTTCTTTAAACAACAGGCAGAAACTGTGCTTACYTTTTATGAATAGGCTCTCTTGACAAAGCACACTTTAGAAACCTTGCACTGAATTCTCCCGCTGGTTATTTTGGCTGTTCCTCACTGTTTTTTCTTTCTCCTTCTGTGTTGACGAGGGAAGGGGGGCGACACGGTGCCCGTTATTCGCGTTGCGCTTCGACGCGTTTCCCGCGGGGCTYGGTGCGGGCAGGGCCAGGGGCCCGGCGCTGCCATCCGGCCACTCGTGTCCACCGGTCAGAGGCAGGGGAGGCTGGTGGGCTGCTTGGAAGGAGCCCGTGAAGGGAGATGAAGCCCATAGACGCAGCGCAGCAGCCAGGCTACGTGGTGTTTCGGAAGGGCTCTGTTTTTGCTGGTTTAAAGGTCATAAATGGAGAAAGGCTAAGAGCCGTTGTGTCCGGCAGCTAGGGGCATCCGTCAGCCAGCACTCAGGCYGGAGGAGAACAGTGTCTAAGTCAGTCCTTGACATAATTCTTGCTGCTGTAAAGGAAGTTCAGCTTCATGGACCCATCGTCAGCACCCTACCGCGTGCTAGCTTAAGGAGCTCTTTGCCTTTGCTCCCCATCCTCTTTCAGCTTGTGCAGGTAGGTTTCTTCTTCTCTTTTTGCTTTTTTTTTCCTGACAAGTTATGTTTTCACTCGTATCAGCATCTAATCTGATTCCCCATGCAGCTGCACCAGGGCTTGGAGGGGCCGTCTGGAGGCAAAAATGAGCAGACAGGGAAAGAGGAAGGGGGAACACAAACAGTTTCGCTGCCAGATGTATGACCTAGCCTTCCTCCCGCCACCTCTCTGACTCCTCCTTGGTCACCACGCTGATTCGTTGCTGGCTGTGTTTAGCACACGGCCCACGCTCTGCTCCATGTCTATGTATTGATTTTTATAGGGGTGCACTTTAGACAATGCAAATCAACAGAATATGGACAACATAAATTAAAGCCTTTCTTTTCAATATAAAAATATTTTCTGCATAATTAAAATAAAGACAATATAAAACAAGTAAAGCTTAAAAGTGCTGTCTTAAATGTTACCTTCTTATATTCATTTCATACCTGTCAGCACTCTTAGCAGCTTCCTTTGAATGGCTTCTTTCAAATCTTTGCACCAAGCGTTTCTCCAACATACTCTGCGGTGTTGAAGATCTTCATCTACTACTCTAAGTGTTAATATTAAAAAAAAAAAGAAAAGGAAATCTGCAGTGACAAAAAAGTCAATTCAGTGGATCATGCTTCAAATTAAGCAGATTTTTTTCTATGTCACTGTACATGCAATTGCTTTAAAGACCAAATAYGAAGCTGAATTAAGTGCATTATGCTGGAAAATATAGATTTAAATCTTTCTTCAACACTAGGGAGATTAGAAACACACATTTTCCTCTAAAAGACTATCTCATTTACTGATTTTCTAAAAATTTTCCCCAAGTGCAACCAAAAAAAAATTCCCCAGAGTGTCTCAGTCCATAATAACTCTTTCCCATTTTCACAAGTTAGGAGTGAAGGGTGGCTTTCACTGCAGTGGTATGTCTCATATAAGCAGAAGAGCAATGTCACAGGTTTTAGGGCTTGCATGGGTGAATACAGAGGCATGCACCCGCACACACACATCCCAACCTGTTCAGATAATGCTCCCATCAACACTACTGTCAGAGGGGAAGGCCATGGATATGATGTGCAAGGACAAACAGAGAAACTGTCAGAGACAAGATGTGACAGCAGAGGAAGGATTCAGAGAGATCTGCATTTATATTAGTCACAGTTTCCGTACAAATCTGTGTAGATTTTTTTTTCTCCCTTCAAAAATATCTCTCAACTATTTTAATGTAAAACAGCACTACTTTATCTAGGGAAAAAAACAAGGTCTCATCTTGCTGGCTACCCCCAACAGCATAAATTAGACTTAAATTTTTTTTCCTGTTGTGGGTCTCTAATACATRAATAACACCATATGTTGAGCAGAAGTGAAATATCATTCCTATTTTGAAAATGCCCCATCCCTGTGGTCATAAATGCAAACATTGAAGTGTTCTGCTTAATCTTTGCAAAATACTACATTACGTTTTTGCTGCCTCCAACTATATCGGGTATTGTGTTATAAATGCAAGGGGAAATCCCCATCATCTTCCTGCAGTGTGCTGCCAATATATACCAATCAGAAAATCTAAATGTCATCAGGAATGACCTGCAGAGCGAAAAAATTCTTCCTAAGAGCATATGGATCCCACTTGCCTCAGGAAATATTTGAAGACTGCATACACATTTCGTCAAGATTTTTGAAATCCCAGAGGGGAAAGAAGGAATAAAAGCATGACAGAGAGTAATTTAAAATGGCAGGTATTTCACTTTTCTTATTCAACAGTGGAAATCAGATACCCTATATTAATAAAGGTCACTATTTTTATTAATCCTATTAAAAAGGCCAGTACTTGCCATCTCCCAATTTTTWAAGAGAATGATTGAGCTTTTCCTTCCTCTCTATAAAATGGTGGTTGTATTACTTGGAGCAGGCGCAGATAACATAACTTAGAGGACTGGCATCTCTTTAACTTTGTAGGAGACTGTACCTGGAATAGTCTATTCAGTGCATAGGCAGAGATAACCTGYCACTCCTGGAGCAAAAGCATCGGGCAACAGTAGCCCTTGAATCCACTGGGATTGATGCACCCAGGGGCTTGTTCTTCCGGGTCCTTGGGAGGTGACTGTTCTGTCTCCTCTACCCGGAGGATGGACAGCCCTGCTGCAGCCTTGCCCCTGGAAGGAGCCCTCAACCAGGGCACACGCAGGATGATGCACCATCATTGACGCCCTCCGCTTTCCATATGTGTGGGTTGTTTAGGTGGCAAAGATGAGCTTCTGTTTTTGTATAGGGCTGAGAACAGTGTTTTAACAAGGATCTTTTAGTAACTTATAAAAATAAAAAATGGAAAACAACTTACAGCTAATGACAGCAAACACGATTCCTCTTTTTATGGGAAGAGGTGCCTGCCYATTCCAGTCACTTCTCCAGCTCATGTGTCACAGGTTCTCAGGACTGTGTTGAAAAATTCATTTTATTGATGTTGTTTTCTAGTTRGCCTTCTACCAGGCTCAGAACTTATTTTGTTCTCCTCTTAGTAATTTGAACAGCACTTTTCCAAAGTCCTGGAATAACACTTTTAAACACTGAAGTCCTGCAATTAAAGTGCCTCTCTTTCTAAAAGTAAACATAATCTGCTTGCTTGTTTTAACTTTTCTTTTTTCTTTTTCTTTTTTTTTCTTTTTCCTCCTAGCCAGACAGGCCTCCTCAACAAAGATAAGCTTTGTAACCTTCTGAACAAATGCAAAAGTGATTTGGGAGTCTGATATAATGTCTGACACCAAGCATTTTTATGCAGTTGCTGCTGTTGTAATCTCTCAGCATAGGCAAGTAGTCACATAGGACAGTAGTGAGGAACTTTTTACCAACTCTCAGCCGCATGATTTTTAAAGACATTGCACATATTTTTAGCCTCCTTCATGAAACAGTCCCTTGAGAGTTCAGAGGGCTTGGATTTAATGCTTCTGGCACGGGGTATGTGTTGCACTTATCCAGTTAGTTTTTCCCATAAATCAAATGCAAGTTACCTAGTTTTGCCTTTGCAGCTCAGGAATGAGCAGTCTGATGCTGGTGACATATAGCTTAATATTAGATGCTTCCCAGTAACGGGCTAGTGGATTATTCCAAAGTCTTTTTGCAAAGATTTTTGCAGGGATGATGTTGCTGTGCTGGCATTCAGTGCCACAAAACACTGCCCCTACTTCCTAGTTCCTTAAACGCTGTCAGAGCAGATTTGCTCTCAGGTTCAAGAACACAMGCCTTGCTACCCTCAAGAGGGGAAAGAAAGCTCTGAGGACAGAGTCCGCTCGAAGAGCCCCGCTTTGCCTGGGCTTGTTGTTTTGTTGCTGGTTCTTCAAAGAGGCAATAAACTGTTGATGTTCTCGGGAATGTCACATGAGTATTTCTTCAACTGTGAGGCCTTTTTGCTGCCACAACCGCCTTTAGTGATCCATTTCATGACGTGAYGGTGCTGAGAACCTCACAGGGCACAGCCGTGTTTTCACTGGCTGTCATGATGAGGAGAATCTACTTTAATAAGGAGAATGTTTGCTATCTAAACCCTAGAGATAAGAAATAGGAGCTGTCTTTGCTGAGGTAGAGCAGACTGGTACAGGATTTCAGCGATCGCATTGCTTGTTGGTCCTGTTGCATCTAGAAAAATACCAAGYAATCAGTGTTGCAAACAAAAGACATTGATGCCTCTTCAGGTAGTCTTATGTCTATTTGTATATGTTGCTTTTCTGTCTTTTCCTGCCCAGMTTCTCTTTCCTGTATGTCAAAAAAATTGCACTGAATACTGCCGGTGGATGTTCCAGTGATGCAAGAGTGCTGTGGGAGAGAAATCA
The DNA here is from genome assembly GCA_003342815.1 of Eudromia elegans. Classification (NCBI taxonomy): domain Eukaryota; kingdom Metazoa; phylum Chordata; class Aves; order Tinamiformes; family Tinamidae; genus Eudromia; species Eudromia elegans. The sequence goes on from PTEX01000033.1 coordinate 1,335,931, forward strand.
TTCGTTACGAAARTGATGGATAAGAAGGCAGAGATAGAAGACATTTGAACTGCGTACTTGTGGCCTTTTCAGCCTTTATCTGTGGATGTTTCATCTAGACTATTAATCAGCTGTGCTATAGATGCAGAACTCCCAGGGCAGATCTACATTCAGGTCCAACAGGATTTATTAATTCAAGCTTGGCCACATGCAAGTCTAGCTATACCACTTTCAAGGCCATGCAGCTGCTTCCTGATGCTGTCCCGGCTAACGAGCCCTGACAAGCTTGTTCTGATTCCATGCAGAGCCAAAAGGAAGGTCTCTGCTCTGCGCTCCCAGCTTGCTGGCGTCCAGAGGGCTTACTGTGGCTTTGGATAGCGCAGTATAGCCTGAGGACATAGTCCAGTGCAGCAGCTCCTACTTAAAGCCTCCTCCGAGCAGATTGAGACATACCACAAAAACAAGATGTAAACTATTGTTTGACTTGGCTAGCGCATAAACTCATTTTATTAGTACCTATTTGTTGAGCAGATTGCTATCTTYTCCTCAGCTAGGCTTTGTGGCTCGGGTGTTGTTTGTCCTGTGGCTATTCCCTGGGACACCTAAAGCTAACAAATTTCAAATGATGTGCTCCAGCCCATGCACTGGAAGAAGGGCTGTAYGTCCACATTTTATCCAGATCAGACACGTACCAGTTGATAGCACTGCAATCTGGTGTTACCATTGTGGATCCCCGCAGGAGCTCAGAGGGGAGCAGGGACATGKCCATGCAGGAGCCAGCTCCCTCCCAGGGGACAGTGTGGTCAGCGTGGCAGCGCTGCTCTTTCTGCCTGTCCTCAGCTCRTTCCTTTGGCAGGGGAATCTGAGGCACGCGGTCGTCCTGTGACRTCACTTGCAGAAGTGAACTGACACCAACCCAAAGGAAAAAACCTGCCTCTGTATTAGGCAACAGTGCTCCCACAGTTAAAACCCAGTGCCCAGATGTTGGGTTCCCGATAGAAAAATAGTAATCCTCAGTAGCAGAGAAGTGGCTATGAAAGGTGGGAAGGAAACTTCAGAGATATAGCACTACTTATATACAAGACTACTTCACTCATGATGTAGACTTTTTACTTTGCTATGAAATCTTGATCCTAAAACTCCCAAGGCTTTTTTCTGTTTTTTTTTCCTGCCCATTCTCTGGAAGCACTTTGGGCCAGGATGGTTTTACTCTTCCCACAGTTGTTGGGGCGGGTGTAAGTTCCGCCTTAGAACAGTGCGACGGGACTGCTGAGTATGCACACACCTTTAGGAAGCGAGCGGCAAGAACATCCCGTGCACACGCACCATTTCCATGCAGGTGAGAGAGCACTGTCGTGACGACAGCACTGGATTTTCTTTCTGCTGGTCTAAAATTTATTTCACATATGTTTTACTTTCTGCTTTAACCAGATGATGATTTCATTGGTTTGACTGCTGTTTTATGGATACATTGTCTTATACCACTCTGGCTGTCTACAATGAAACAGCTCTCCTGCGTGGCGAAGAAAATGCCAGGTCAACTTGCATGCACCCTAGTGCATCAAGATATATATCCCTACGATGTGACATATCCGTTACTCAAAAACAGTGAAAGAGAATAAAAAAGTGTGAATGGAATAACAAGTTTCACAATAACAAGGAGTTTTTCCTAGGGTCAGGCCACCTTTTGGAAGTACCGTAGCTTATTCTGCCCGGGAGCGTTTACTATTATGACTCAGAATACAGATTTTGTGAGTGTCTCAGTGGCAGAACCCCAAGATACATGTTATGATTAGGATAGACAGGCAGAACATGCTTCTTTAAAAAAAGGTTAAAATCAGTCGAGATCGATGTTCATGTTATACAGACTAACAAATCTCCTACATTAGAGAATATCGGATTTTCCTCATTGTGTGGGTCTCTGTAACTTCTGTTCCTYGTGTGATTTTAAAGCAGATCTTTTCCAGCTCCATAAAGACAAGTGTATGTCTTCCAGTCGAGCCTTCATAACACAGCTCTCTAAGCCTAGTAAAATAACACCGATAATGATACCAGCACATCCCTTTACCCATGAGGTGAGCTTTGCCTGTGTTCTTCAGGAAGAGACATTTCCCTTTGTCAGTCTCCGGCTCTGGGACTGCAGGCTGGAAGAGACCCAGGGCGACTTGCCCGTCTCACCAAGGGACACGTCAGGAGGATAGGTATGTCTTTCACTTTCACGCCCAATTAGTGTTAGTGTCTGCGGGAAAACTCGGATGACTGGAGCTAGCCCCCAGGGCACCATATCCCTCTTTCAGACGGATAAGGTAATGTAGCAGGCTCTTTCCTTATTAACATCCTCCCGCAGAAACAGGGACACACAAGTGAGTGATTGCAAGGTGAAAGGGGTTGGTACTTTGGCAGATACYATGCTATTTTTTTGTAATAGCTCTKGAAATGAGATCTGCTTCAATTTGCATACACAGGATGAAATTTTGCTTCTCTTTAGTGCACACATCAGTTGGGGGAAACTGAATATGTTCCCTCAGAAAAGTGGTCTGTATAGGAACTACACAATTTTCTTTGTCTGTCTGAAGGGAGCAAGACTGATACAAACAAAAGGCTTCAGAGTACACAGATTTTGCTAGAAAAATCCCAAGTCACAGCTGCTGAGCTCACCAGCTTTCAGAGGGCCGCTGCATGCCTGGAGCCCTTTCCCCAAGCAGCTGCTTYCATTGAAGCAGGGGTGCGAGGCTCTCACCTTGAGCTGCCTGYAACGTGAGAGCTTCTCCGGTCCTGTGGCTCCTCCAGACCTGTGACTCAAAGGGAAGAGTGGTCCATACAGCAAGYATACAAGTCTGCCATTGAGGAGAAATCCTCGTGCATCAGCACATGCCCATCAGCAAGGAGCCTGGCTTCTCTCCCCTTTGGGCTCACCCTATGTCCAGCCGGCATTTACACCCATGCTTTGCTCTTCCCTATCGCTGCCAGTCAGCACAAGTTTGTACTGTCTGAGGCTATAGGAAAGCAGTTGATTCAGCAATAATCCCAGCCTGTACTGATCCGGTTTTCCAAAGGCTGTGAGCAGCTCACACTGCACTTCCAGCATCAGTTGAGTCTGGCATAAATCTTCTCTGCTGCTGAAAGCAGTGGTTTCATCCTGCCCCATGGGGCCCAGGATTCCTGCCCCAAGACCCCCCYGAGTGCTGTCACTAGCACTTATGTAGTGCTGTGGGGAGCTGGGTCAAAGAGGGGAGCCCACTGAAAATCGACCTCACTCACTGCTCCCCTGAGCACCAACAGCCCTGTCCCAGTGCAAGCAAGGGCTGTCTCAGARGTCTGTTTGCTGGGAGTCTGCCTCTCATAAATGGCTCAGGATACTGAAAAGAGAAATAAAAATAGCAGGGGGCAACTTGCTGTTGCTTTCCAGTGGTCATGGTGTTTGTGTTATCCTTGTTTTCAGGCTCTTCTGGAATGTTAAAATAAGACAGATCAAACCTGACTTGGAGTAATTCACACCACTTGTGAATCSACAACACCTCCGAGTACGAGCCATGGAAGACGCACCTGCTTGGTCCACAGAGCAATATATTGTTTCCTGCACTACTGAGATGTTCCCTGCTATTTCAGAAAACTATACTTAAGGTGCCAAGAAACCTGATTGAAAATAAGTTCAGTAAACTCCTCAGGGAAGTCTGTGAAAAAGACAGTGTAGCTCAAGTAGCATCCCACATGTTTAAAATTGCTACAGACACTTTGAAACCATGTGTTGTGTAATGAGCAGGGTGCTAAATCATGTGTCAGAGCTGAGGGATCTGGTTTCTCTGAAAAGTGCTAATGTTTTTTGATGCTGAGTAGAAGCTGTGTTTAAAAGAAATGATCAGAAAGCACAAGCCAGTTTATGAGAGCATTAGTGCTTCAGATGTGGTTTATCTACTTAGCAGCAAAAGCAGCCTGAAGCAAATATAGTTTGGACATACGAAACGAATCATCCTATCTATCTGCACACAGGCTTCACATAACAGCTTGCTTCGGTAGTAAAAGTAACCAATGATTAAATTGCTGCAACACTAAAGCTGGCAAAAAGTGATATGCCAGAGAGAACATGTTATTTAATGTCAGGTACCTTTCTGTTGAAAAATGAAGGCTTAATGCTGCTTCTTGGCTAAATCTGAAATGMATTAGTCATTTCAATGGTTTGAAACCCATCCAAGATTTTCTCAGAGTTGTCCTAATAATCTGTCTGCACTGTCTTGCACTTAGAGTTGCCCCAGTATGTCACCACAAATTTGATGCACCTGATATTCCCCTTAGCCATCCCCATCAATGTTTCATCCTGGTGACTCATAAGGAACCAATTTATAATATGATGAATTGGACCAATTGCTTGAGATTAACCCAACAAAAAAACAATTTTAATTCTGAGAAGTGAGAGCTACCAAGATTCAGCTAAGAGCAGCAGGACAAGAAGAGCCAGAGCAGTCACTGGCTGCTCTGGGATCACAGGGACGGAAGCAGTTTTCAGACACAACCACCCTGAAATGGAATTTCTGAGACTTTTTAGAGATAGAAAGAAGATCAGATGGGAAACAACATCAGACAAGGGCCAGACACACACAAGCCCAACGACCACTGCCTTTAGTCTTATTATGGACCAACGAATAGTTTAGATTTTGCCCATTGTTGACAAATTATTTACTGAAGTGGAAAATATTCCTCAAGTTAAAGTAAGACTTTTCTCATAAGATTTTATTTGACAGCAGAACCTCCATTTTCTTTACTTTGGGTTTACTCCCTGGCAGATGGCATCCAGGATGGAGCCTAYGAGGAAAAGGAGAGGGAAAAAAAATCAATTGCATAAAAAGTGATTTACAGTGTCAGATGGAGCACAAAGCAGGTGTTAGCAATGGAAATTGAACAGTTTTTGCAAATGCAAGTACAGATTGCACAAGCACAGATATATCTTTTATTTTAACCTCTTACTTTTCAGAGTTTCCCAGTTGGAAGACTGGTGTGTAACATGAATCTACTGGGTAACCTGAGGTCACTTTGAGCCCATGGTGATGCAGGGAAATTTGCTTAGTGGCAAAAATGCCAAGGCAATCAGTTGGCAGGATGAGCTTCTGGTGTCCATGTAATTCCCAAATCCCCTCACTGTGGTCAGTCACCAGAGCTCAAAGAGGTTCACAAACAAACTAAGGTCTCACTCCTTAGTCAAGTTCAGGTCTTCCAGTGCCACCACAGGCTCAAAAAATGTTACCACTGTAGGTTCATAAGAGATTCCTTGACTCTTTCTTCACAGAATCCATCTCATCAGCCTAGATGGAAACTCCAATACTTGATTTATTTGAGAGATTCAGAAATTTTCAAGTGTTCAACTGTGGGCACACAGCAATAATTCATCCAGAAAAAAAAAACAAAACCACTTCCATCACAGCCCCAGTAATCAYAGCGAGTCACGAACACTGAGCAGTGTAGGTGGCATTTGCTAGATAGATGTTCCGTAACAACAATTCAGATGTTCAGAACAATTCAGATGTTCAGATCCAGAAAGCATGGTGATACCACTCCGACAGGCTGTTCTAGTATTGACAGCCAGCACAAGGAATTGCTGCATCCACTTGCAGCCTGTGTGATCTTCTTAACAAAGCCAAGCTGCCTTCCTCTGATGCCAGCTTGCTCTACTGTCTACCTCGGGTAGCCCAAATCTGCTTTGAGCTACAAGAAAGCTGGATTGATGTCAACCGTTAGGACAGGCCTGTTCCCTCTCTTCAGTCTCTATCTTGCCATCTGTAGGAAAAAAAATCTTAGACAGAAATATGGAGCATAACAAATAGGAAGGAAATGTTGCTGAGTTGGTGGGCTGTGAGTAATTCAGCATAGGCATCTGGAAAGACATTCTGTCTCTCTTAACACATAATGAAGAGAGTTCAGAGTAGTGCCACACCATACAGCACTGTGAGTTACCAGATAGGTCCTTTGAGTCCTAGCACCTCATATGAGAGGTGCGCACATCTGGATGCAGTAATTAGAGGATGGTTTTCTGCTGTAGCTGTTCACGTCCAGGCTCAGCTAACCCAGATGCCAGGGAGCACCTGATTACGTTCTCTGGGGATGGCAAATTCTGAAGCACTCAGAAGAGAAGAGGTGGGACTCTTAAGATTTACTCACCACACCTGAAAAACCTATCGTATGACCTGTGTTTAGCAACAGKACGTTCATGATCCAACCCTAAGTTTAGGCTGGGCCTAGATTTAGGGATTGACACAAAGTAAGTAGCTGAAAGACAAGCTGAGGCTCAGGGGAAAGGCTAGCAGCAACAGGTTTTGGCCATGAACCGGCCAAGGACAACTGCAAGTTCTGGCTGCTCCCGCTAGCCAGTCACATGGGATTGCGTTGGCATGACCAAAAGTGGTTGCTTATTCAGTAATTCCTGACACTGGTAAAGAGATCTGGTCCAAACCTTGGACCCATAAGCAAGCGTTTGTTTTTTATCTGAAAAAACAAACAGAGCTAGAATTTCAAACTGTGGATGTTAAGTTCCCATGAGGAACATGCATAGTACAGGTMATTCTTCCTCCTTTGTTTGAAATATTCCACATGAAAAATTGGCAGATCATATTTAACCAATAAACACATTTGTTGCGCTTTGGGAAATTCTCAACCAAAGAAGGTCTCAGTTTGAGGAAAACCTTTTTTTTTTTTTTTTTTCCCCACAGTCATTAGTATCTTGAAGAAGCAATTTTTAATGTACTTAACATTGGATAAAGTCTGCTATTAAAGTAAATGTCTAAATTCATGGTGATCAACACAAACAAGTTACTAACAGACAACAAACACTTTTAACAGTCCCTCCTGAATAATTCCCTGTTGGAAACACCCTAGGAAGAGATTAATATCTAGTAAAGTTAATATGAAGAAATACAGGAGARCACTTATCCTTTCAGCTTCTTGTATTTGTGAAATTCACTTCTTGCAAATGACAGTCCTGCCAAATGTCATGGCTATTTTGTAATGTTTTTTTAAAGGACAGGATATTTTATGGCCATTAGCAATATCTTTGGCATGAAAAGCATGGTGATGATATAYGACAGTAAAACTTTACAATTCAGAGAGCCAGAGGCTTAAATGTAAATCACATAAAAATCTATGCAACTAGAAAAAGAAGAGCAAATTTCCACATATCTCTAAATCCTAGAAGCTAATTTTCATTCAGAGTTTTAGAAGGCAGCTATCAGTTGTGGACAATATCTCTGTGTTCTGCACAATTAAAAATTAGGAGAATGAAATTGATTACATCACTGTGCATCTTCTTTTTGATTGATTCAAGTATTTTGATTGACTTTTCATTCCGTATTTGGGGTAATATATCTGAAAAACAGAACTCAGTATTTACTTTTGCTTTAAAGAGTAATTAGCTCTCACTATTACAGAAGGTCTCCCTGAAGCTGATCTATTTGCTGAGTGCATTACACTTATTTGCTGAGTGTATTATGCATATGACAGTTGTCACTGAGCTATGTGCTTATGCCTAAAGCAACATAATTTTTTATTAAGATGTGAAAAGTTCTTGCACTTCTGATAAGATATTTTGCTGTGCTGACAAAATAAGTATAGACCTTTCTTTCTAAAAGGAAAAAAAAAAGAAATTGCATTTCATAGGAAATTGCATTCATTGCAACTCTAAATGAAGACAATAACAGAATATTTACATTTCCTATAGAGCATACATTCCAATTTTCTTCCAGCTTTATTTATTAGCACCGTACTGGGGGCAATTTAGGATTGCAGACTCCAAATTTTCTTTGAGGTTTCATGGAGTTGCTTGTAGCTCTGGAAATCCCCAGGAGAATGGAATTGAAAATCATGACACTGACATAAAGAACAGCCTCTCCAGGCTGTTTGTAAGGATCTCTGAAATGAACAGTTTGAATATCAAGACACAGCTATGTGATCAACATCTTTAATAGCAATCTCAGGATGAATATTCCCTGCTTTGCCTCCCTTCCCTTCTCATCTTCGTTCTTTTCTTGTAGTATTGCTCATGATATTGTTCACAATGCCTTCAGGCAGGCCAGGACAGTTGTTTATAAATTTGTGTTCATATTATAAAACAAGTTACTGAAATTATCCCAATTGAAAAAAAAAAATAAAAAAGGCCCAATAATCTCAAAAAGCAGGGACGTACAGTTCCTAGCTAAGATTCCTCAGTCTGGATGCTTCTCTTCATTGCATTGATTATGTAAGACTTTTAAAATAATAAGAAAAAAAAAAGAAAAAAACAAAAAAATCACACAGATATGTGGCTGCTTTCTACCATGAGTTATTAAGTTAAAATGATACTGAGAAATCTAGCCAAAACTGCATTTTTTTCCCGTTTCATTTCATTTACTTAATTTTTCCTCTTTCTTTTTTTTTTTTTTTTTTTTTTTTTTTTGATAAACAAGAAGGCACTGATAACTATGCTGAGAATGAAACAGAGTCATATGCTGTGAACACAGTTTTTATCCACTGGGGTTCTTGGTTCTTTGCTGCAGAATTTGACAAGTTTGTGGTGCACAAGGCAAGCAGTTGCCGGGAATTGACAATCTCACCTGAAAATAAGCCAAGAACTTTCCTAAACTCTTTTGGTTAGATCACCGCACACTTTTTTATAATGAAATTTACAAGTTTAAGTCTATCTCTTTTCAACTATTCCTTCATTTCAGTTCTTTTCTCAAAGATTTTTCTGTTTTAAAAAAGTCTCCTCTGTCTCATGTTCTTCTATTGTCAGGCATCTCATAATATTCAGTCTTTAAGTATTTGTGGACAAAAACTATTTGTTACCATGATTTTTTTCTTTGCTATTTTAAACTCTGGAGCTAACTGTTTATTCTTAGAGTACAGATAGTGATGATGCCAAAAATTTCCCCAGACTAGGGAGTTTTGCTTGTTTGTCAAGGCTTGCATCACATATAAAGTTATTGAAGACCATGAAACATTACTAATTTACATGGTGATAACCTAGGCCATTTTTATTTAATTCACAATAATTTGGAAGGTTGCTGTGCATATTTATATATTCGATCAATTCATATATATCATGTTAAACGTGTAAGGATCAGTGACCTAGGAATTTAGAGGTATCAAAAATTTTAGTCTTATATGTATTTATCTTGGGAACCAAAGATGGAAGGCTTATTGACATACAAGATGTTTTCAGCACAGTGACATTCTTCCTACCTCAGTTTCAATAGATATCTGACTTTTCTATGATTGCTAAATTCAACCCTTATGCAAGACTCTCTCTTTATTTTTTTGGAAGCCTGATTTCTCAAAAAAAAGAAAAAAAAGAAAAACAAAATCAGAACAACAACAATGAAAGCAAAAAGACAAGTAGGCAAAAATGATAATTTATAAAAAATAGAAAACTGAAGAAAAAAGTACTGATTTTTTGAAAGATTGTTAATGTTATTCACATAATCTATTATTCGTATGGCTGTGCTCATAACTATGATCAAATCCAAATCTTCTCACAATTACACATCAGATTAAGAAAATGAACTCAAAATTGGTGCTGGAAGGATAGCACAATTATCATCATGATTTTTTGAAGATAGCTCTGCTCTTTTCATACAGCTCTTTCAGTGTCACCTGTTGAGAAAGAAACCTTAACCAATATGAACACATCTTTGCAGTCTGTTGTGCACTWAACCATTGTGAACCTGCTAAAAGCAAATACAAACAGGTAGTAAAATTCAAGGTGGCCAATGAAGAGAATAAATTCAAAATGAAACAACCTGGAATCATGTCTTAAAAAAAGAAYAGATCATCAAACACAAGAATTTGTATGCATGAAACATTGCCCAAAATGCCTTAGTGACAAAAGACAGTGAGTGACACTGAGGCTGCTAAACAGATGATTTTAAGAGGGATCCAGCAAAATTATGGTTCCTGAATAAAGTCGACAGCAAGTGCAACCACACTGGTCTGTGCTAGGGCAACCTACGACCTTTATTATGCATGCTTACTTGTATACCTCTTTCTCTTTAGTTACAAACTAAGATCATTCAGAACAGTTAACTTTTGGATCTACCCAAGGCATCTGGTTTTTCTTGGGAGCTCAGCTTGGCAATATATCCAAAGTCACCCYGGTGGCATGGGAACCTGGGTACACACAAGCAGGCATGGATCTGCCCTTCTGTCCACCTGACAATCTGTTTCTTCTAGGACTCAAACTGCCGGATCATGGACTGGAAACACTGTAATGCCTGCTTCTCTAGCGAAACGTTTGTGGGAATGAAACGTACTCTATGAAAATGAGAAAAAGAGTTCAGAAAGCCTGAATGCCGCCCTCTATAAGGGCCTCTGGAGGCTGCAGGTTAGACATTACTTTCCCTTCTCACCTGAAAGAATAGCATCCTACACAAACTGCATCTCCCAACAACTGCCAGAAGTAACAGGGACCCTCACCTATTCTACAGAAAATGCTGTGAGTGACAGCATTTGACAAGCAAGGGCATTATTTAATCCTGCGCCTGAGAAGATTCTCACTCACCTTTCCATCAGCCACTCAGCCACAGAGATATGCACACACTGATTCCTTCTCATGGTGCTCATGGATGCACCATCCCTAAGATGAAGCTTACTTCCATCCCTCCCTGGCACGCTTCTAGAAAATGCAAAGTATGATTTGATTCTTCTTCGGGCAGAGAAAGAAACTAAATCCAGGATGGTTGTGCCATGGTGTTGCCTAGGAAGAGTTGAATGAACATTTAAAATATATTTGTACCATCTGCTCTGCTCCTGACTTCAGCATTTCATATTGGTTGTACTAACAAAGTGTGAGAAACAAAACTGGCCTCTCCAAATTGCTTCTGAGTTCATTTATTCTCTTTACAGAATTGGAGCTGTGGAGACTGGCTGCTTCACTTCAGCTTTCAGTGGCGGGAAGCAGCATAAAAAAAAATGATGATGGAGAGCATATTGACCTCTTTAGAGATCCAAGTTCTGATCTCATTAGAGTTATTCATTAGAGTTTAGCTGCTCTGGAAGTTAAGAATAACTAGTCACTCTTCAGAGTGATTATTGGAAATATATCTTGCTAAGGACAGTGAGAAACAGGAAGCAAGGCCCATAAGTCCATAAGATCAATACTTTGATTCCTCTAAATTTAATGAACTCTGCAGTTAACGTAAATCAGTAATTTAGCAAACTGTTTTCTACCTATAGTACTTTCTGTAGCATCAGATGAAGCATTTTTGGAGGTGAATTGACTTAGAAACACAATATTTGAACTCAGGAAAMCAGAGTACAATGGAAAGTCACTATTATTCTCTTTTTGCTCTATTTTCTATGACCTCTCTTCCTCCTTCCCCAAATTCATGTAAGTTGTTCAAACTATGGCATGCCTGAGAGATAAAGGATAGTAATTATTGAAATTGATTCCAAAGAGTATTCAATCTCCACAAGATTGCTGGATCAACAGTTTTTCCACTCTACTCAGGACTTGCTATGGAATACAACATCCGGTTTTGTTCTCTCCAGTCCAAAAGAGACACTGAAAAACAGAAAAGGGTCTTGTGGAGTCCCATCAAGCRCTTTACAAAAGTTGCTTGGGGTAAATTCTGCCTGTATATATGACAAATTCTTTACCATGAGAACAACTAAACACTGGAGTAGGCTGCCCAGCGAAGTGGTGGAATCTCCCGTGCTGAAAATACTCAAGACTGAGCTTGATAGGGACCTGGATAATCTGATCCATTGCCCTGCTCTGGATAAAAACGTTGGGCCAGAGGATCTATGGAGGTCCCTTCCATTCTGCTTTATTCTCTGATTCTCTGATTTCATGATAGTCCATTTGGTCACGCCTACACTTCTTGAATATTGTGAACTGAATGGAACCTCATTCTTCTCTCTGGTTTTCTGTCTAAAAATAACTCACAGACAATTATTCTGTTATTTTCAGAAGGGAATTTCCCAAAAGAGTACATGGTCAACAGAACAATAATCTATTTTTTGTCTGAGTGGAGATGAGACATTTGGCTGCAAGAGGAAATCTTTCATTTTTCCCTGAACAAAGATCATAAGAAGAGCCTGTTATTTCCTGGAAATGAGGCAGATCATTTATATTCTAATTCAATAATGTCCTTAATTTCCTTTTTTTTTTTTTCCTGAAGACTCACATTGAGGCCTATCAGAGGTCTAGACAGGAGAGGCAGTTCTCATTCTCGGGAATGGCATTGGGATGAGGCATTATGTGGACGAGGAAGCAATGCAGTAATGAAGCATGTTTCCTAGCATAGTGCCTTTTGGTACTTTATGGTGCTTGGTGAGCTGGTGGCAGACCACATGTAGATGCTAAAACTTTGTAGCCCATAGTCTGGAGTCGAAGACACAGATTTAATGTATAAACTCTTCCTTTGTTGCCAACATTGCATTTTTGTTCCTTGCTTCACTTTTGTTGTTGTAACTTGGGCAGGTACACAAGAAGGATAAATGTTGCCTGCAGTCTGTAGCAGAACTACTGAGCACACATCACAACATGGGACTAGAGCATATGTACTGTTCTGCATCAGCCCATGCTTACGGTCACTTGGCTTCAGGAAAACCATGTACAACTGCTAGGGTATCCCAGGTTATCTAGATTGGGCAGTATTCATAACTTTTCATTTCTTTCCAACTTCGACATTCTTGATTCTTCAGCTTTTCTTTGGTAATTTGACTGGACTTTAGTAGAGTGTTTTGCCTCCAGACATATCTGTAGAGAATGAATTTTCAAATGAAACTGATCTTGCAACAGTAGACAACAAGAATCTTTGCAGCAGCTGCAAAATTATTCAAATAGCAATTAGGATTCTTAAAATTAACAAAGGTTCTCCTTAGACATTACAGATAAAWTCCTGGCTCTTGGAATTCAGTGGGAGTTTCATCAAAAGTTTCAGAAAAGTCTGGATTTCAACACACAAGTATGAAGTCATAGAAATTAGAGATGGAAAAATCTGCTTAATCATCCAGACCAGAGGCTCCCCAAACCTTTTTTCTTTTTTTCTTTCCCAAAGGACTCCTTTGACATCTGAGAACATTTTGCAGACTCTTTTATTTGGAGATGCTCCTTTCCTTTCTTCTTAAAAATCTTAACCCCATTCACTACATCATTTGCTGAGGAGCTGAGAATCAGGAGAAGCAGGCTGGCACTCCTGATATTCCTGATATACAGTTCTGTTACATGGCCTAAAAAATTTCCATTAAGGTATCATCTAACCTTAACAGCATTGGTGCAAAAGTGAAAAGGAAAAGCAAGTTGGTRTTTCTCAAATGTTAGGAAAGTAGCCCCTATTCACAAAATCCTACTTGAAAGCCACAGCAGTTTTAGTCTACCTAATTTAAACTGTGAGTTTTGGGAGACAACTTTCCTATCAGAAGAGAATGAATCAAAGAGGGAGTGAGCATCAGATATTATGACTCACACAATGGCAACTTTACGGAAAGATGTTGTCTAATGGAGCTTCACAGGAGATCTTGTGAAGAGAGTCAAGCAGGTGCATCAGTATGGTTAAAGAAGGCAGAAAATGTCAGATACTTAAAGTTACCAAAGTGGTTAAAGCTGCATGTGATCTGAGGGATGCTTGGAAATGCCAAGGGGCCTAACAACTTTTGATTTCCACTAGGTCCAGGAATATGTGAGTGCCCTATGTGTCTGGCTGCCATTTGATGTCATTTGATGGTCAGACTTGACAGYGCTGAATAACATGTCTGCAAGTAATGAGCTGCTTCTGTTTTTTAATTTTATCCTCATAGGACCATTGAAAATTCACTGTCAGGAAGCTTTTTTTAAAAAATTTTATTTTTTCCTTTCTCTCTCTCTCTCTCTCTCCCCCTACCTAAAATTATTCTATGTATACTGATTTCAACTTCATTATTTCAAACTGTATGACTCAGTTCAGACTGACCTCTAAGTTGTATCACAATATYTTCACACAGTGCTGAGAAACAAACCGGATGCAAACCCACACCAGGATGGCATAGTCCACTAAGAATGGCTCCTTTATGGTGCAGGGGGAGAGCTGGTACCTTCAGGTTTGTTTCCTCCCATATTTTGAGATTAGTTTATCTCAGAAGTTCACAGGGAAGAGCAATTTTATTGCCTGTCAGCTGATGCAGACATGACTGGCTAATTCCAGCACATCAGTGAAAGTTTATTTTCTTCTTATGTTGAAGTATATGAAGAAGGGTTTGTGACACAGAGTAGCCAGGCTGTACAACTGTGTTAGCATTTCTAGTTTTTCCTTGTTGGTGGTTCCTCTAGCTATCAATTTTCAAAGATGGTTGTGTTTCATTAGTCCTCTGGGTTGGTGTTCAAGGTGTGTACATTGCCTACAAAACAGATGTCTATGCGGGGTCTAGTTCCTAGCTTCTCTGTATAGTTAATACCAAAAATAGATGTTTTCAGGTTATGGTTAACAGATTTCCTTTAGAAATCTAACCCTCAGGGAGAGAGAAGAGCAACTGCTATAAGCAGTTGTCTCTTCTACGTAAAAGCAGAGTTTAGATGATCAGTCTAGATGTAGACRTTTATGTTTCTGACACATACATGAAGTCAGATAAATCCCAATTATTCAGTTCAACCGATTAAGACATCCATATATATGGATGATATTTTCTTTAGGAGGTGCTGAAATTAGCTCTTTCATGCCTAAAATAGTCTAAAAGCTAAAAATGGATTTTTGGATTCTAGACACTCAGATGTGAAAATTTTGCCTTTCAAGTTCTGCAGTGAAGAAATGCATTCATCATTTCACCATATTTTAGTCCTTCTAGGATAATATCCTACAGTTTTATTCTYATAAGGCTAAATCTTATATCTACAGAGCAAGAACTAAGGATCTGGTGATCTGGACAGCTGTAAAGTCTTAGGTAGGGTCTAGAATATGTGAACCATATGTTTGTCATGCTCATCAAATCCTGAAATTAGATTCATATGTACATTCGTGTTTTATCCACTGCCATGTGGCATTATACTGTGCAAAGTAGAGATCATGGTATAGGTCTATATGGAGGTGAACAGCATTAAAAACACTTGCTTTTGGAGAAGGWGTATGTTAGTGGATATCCTGTTTGCCCTTTATAGAGTGAATACATGCATTATATTTTGCTTGCACTTACCTAAGGACCTGAACTGCAGTCCATTGTGCAATCAGTTTGCATATTTGTTGTTGTTGTTTTTCCAAAACTGGTGTTCAAATGGAGGGGGTTTAGTGTCTGATTGTCAAAGAAGCTGAATATCATGATCACCAAAGTTTAGTGCATGTGAATAAATAGTACAGCATTTAATTTTGAAGATTAGTTGCCACAGTCTATTTAGAATCACACATAAACTCAACTAAAAGCTCTACCTTTTTAGAAATGTGGCAATGAGCTGAGGCACATGCACTGTTTGGCAGCCTGCCTAAAAATCCCTGCGCCCAAAGAAGAATGACTACACTGCAGAACATCTGCCATCCAGAACTGGCCCGTGCTCTTTTGAACCTGCTATTGTGTCTTTGCACACAACATGGTGAAGGTGAAAATGTTTTACTTCTGGATGTAATGACAACTATATTTTTCATTTAAGTTACAAATGCAATTAATCAAGGCCCAATAATAAATAATGTGAGTAGAATATTAAAATAAACCTACTTCAGTCTTCTCTATTGGGTTGTAAATAATAATTTTGCCTGTTAAAGACAAGATAGTTCTAGTGGAGAGTTGTTTTCCATAGTCTCCTATTAAAGATTTCAACACTGGATGACTGAAGTGGCAAACATCCCCAAACGAGTACTTCCTAGAAGTTAATAGGCATAGAGAGCTGCCAGAGAAGGCCACTCCTTGACCCACAACAGGGAAAATACTTCATTGTTGYCAGTGACTCACTAGCCTACTAATGATCAATTCCACCTATTTCTTTATAAGTAGAGGTATCCAGAAGAAGGACTGGAGAGTGACCAAGAATAAAAATACTTCCAAAAGGTCAGGGAGAAAGACCACMAAAACTAACAGTGGGAATAGTTATGTATTGGATAGCATGAAGAAGAGATTTATTTCCCTGCTATGTTTTTGAAGCCAGAGTCTGTCAGAAGTTAATGGACACCCAGCACCTTTATACTGACTCTACTCTTTCATCACACCAGGGGCCRTGGTGTTACTTGATATTTAAAGGTATATGAATACTGAACAATGATACATCTTTTTCTCCTCTGTGCTTCAGTGACCTGAGCCAAAGCCAGAGGCATTACCTTTACCGCAGAGCAAGGACAATGATAATTATTCTCAAATCCTAGGACTTCCCAAAGATCACGATGCCATCAACTGAATGGAAAGTTAGGATATTCGTTGACCTGCTRCTTCAACCTATGCTTATCTTTGAAAATCAAGAGAAATTTAAAGAASAGAAGATTATATGTCAGAGTAGTGTTAATATGAATGTCAGCTCARCTGTCCCAGATGCTCCTAGCTGGCTCTATTTCAAAATTTATGTGCTTAGGATATAAAGCTGAGCTAACACACAAAGCCAAACAGCTAAACTAGGCAAACATTTCAGATTTTGGGGAATAGATGGATTTAAGCTTTACCTAGAGCTTTAGGATGCCTTGTATTAACAYACATCTGAGCCAGGGTTCTTTTTTATTTACTTTCTGATGACTTAGAAAATATCTTAATTTCAGTCAAACAATTATAGTTCAAAAATGTATGAAATTGTAAAGAATAATCTTTGCTGTGGTGTGATACTGAGTGTCTGTTCCAAATTCCAAGCTTGGAATGTGAATTTGCAAAAATGTATGCATTAAATAAACCTCCTTTGCCAATTGTTGCACGAAGGTCAAAAATAAGTGAATTCAGCATAGTTCTAGGTATTGGCTAGATCACAGACACAGATGAWGTAGCCACACAATTCTGGGATCAAGGCTCCAAAATTTTATTCAGATAGTTTATATATACATTATTTTCTTCTTCTTCTTTTCCTGCCTCTTTAAAAAGCTATTTCATATGATCTTTCTGGAGATCTGATCTTGAATAAATTGTTGTTTCCTATAATCCTCTAAAGAGAGCTACACATTTATTTATTTATTTATTGTAMAAGTGTGCTTTAGCTCTAATACTAATATATAGACAGTTCTAATACTAATATGTAGACTACTAATATGTAGCATAAATATATATTAATATTTCACATAGTGCATACATATTAATATACACACCTTCATATAAATGTTAATATAAGTACATATTAATATATCCATTATTAATATGCATGCATACCTCTAATAATAAYACCTACCACTAAAGTGTCAGAGTATTTAAAATGTAAAGAGAAGATATACCTTTCTGTTCCTTATATGGAGAATCAAAAGTTATTTATTGCAATTGTTTTCTCACAACATCATTCTCTTATTATATATAAACCTTGGCTCAAGCATCTTGATGCGACTGTCACAGGTCAAACCAAGTATTGCTTGACAACAGACAAGGGCAAACAGATAGGCTTACACTTYGTTCTTATAATTAGCTACTATGTCAGTGTGAAAGTTAGGAAAAAGTTTTAGGATATGTGGTCAAGGTAGATGATCATGAAGTTCCCTGCAAGAYTACCTGCTAGGTTTATTTGTGACATTGACCATGAACAAATAAGCATGCAAAAGTCTATAACTTCGGGTAGAGCATGGAGAGTTTTAGTTGCAAATCACACTACAGAGACCTTCACACA
Organism: Eudromia elegans; assembly: GCA_003342815.1. Taxonomy (NCBI): domain Eukaryota; kingdom Metazoa; phylum Chordata; class Aves; order Tinamiformes; family Tinamidae; genus Eudromia; species Eudromia elegans. Next base: position 1,353,611 of record PTEX01000033.1, read on the forward strand.
TTTTAATAAGATAAAAGGAAGTGCCTGGCCATAGCAAAAGGATGTGCAAAGAAAGAGCTGCATACCGCTATGAAGGTAGTAAAAATGTTGTTCTGTGGTATGGCTACTGCCCTGGCAAATGTCTGGGTGCTGCCACCAGAGGCACATTATGATCATGGTCCTTTGGGTCCCACCAGGTCACACAGTAAATTTTTCAGTAAAAAATGTATTTTCTTAAACTGTGTGGAGCTCCAGTGTGGAGGTATCCTTCCCCCTTCCCTTCCCTTCCCTTCCCTTCCCTTCCCTTCCCTTCCCTTCCCTTCCCTTCCCTTCCCTTCCCTTCCC
>PTEX01000033.1:1354084-1436111 GCA_003342815.1 Eudromia elegans
CTCCACTCCCATGGACACGATCTTTGGTTCTTCAGCCTTGGACAGCTGGTCTTGTCTGAGAACAGTGAACTGTTCAGGAAAACATCAATTTATCTAAATAGTTGCAGACTAGAGATGAGATGATCTGGGGTTAACTATTCATTTTTACCAGTATAGACAAAACACTAAAGGAAACTTCGCCTCCTTCCCTCCATCCAATTTTTCTAGAAACCGTAAATCTGTATCCTTATTGTCTTTTTCTGCAAATATTTTTGGAACAAGTTCAGACTAGAGGCTTAAAGTCTTAGAAGATTCACTTGGTCATTTTCATCCACAGCATGATGGAGATAAGGAATTAGGTGCTTAAGTACCGAGTGATAAAATRAGGGGTGCACAGTATCCAGATCTAGTTCCCTGCACACAACAAAAAGCAGAACACTTTCCTGGAACCCAGAGAAGATCCATAAATGCTGTACTAGTACGTGTCAAACTGGACACGTCTGTGCTGCCAGGTTACTCAGCTGATTCTCTTACCAGACAATGACTGCTGCCTGCCTTCTCTTCCCTGATCTGAAGCAGTTGTAACTTGCATTCATGGATTTGTCACTGAGGCGAGAGGAGAGAGCTTTAGTTCYCTGAACCATCACACAGGGCAATACTTGCTCCTGGATTACGTGATGTGGCCACATAGCTACGCGCTCCCTCAGGTCAGATCAGGACCTCAGTTATGCCTTGTCTGAATCCCTGGCACGTCACTGTTTTATGAGCATTGACACTGCGAGAGCCTCAGTCTAACTGACTCTATTGGAAAGATTTATCTGAATAAATAAAGACAACTGCTGGCTAGGCTTTGGAGACTTTTCTTACATCCACTGGAGGAATATAGATAATTTTACTGTGTATCATATAACATATATCATATAACATATAACATATCATATAACAATACACCATAAATGTACTTATTTTTCCTTCCTGAATAGTTCTAAAGAAAAGTGAGAATGAGRAGCTCAGATCTAGTGTGTAGATGTCCACAGTCAAATGACCCTACAGTTTTTTGACCCTAACCTCCAATTCATGTGGAAATACAAAATAGCCTGAAAAAGAGGGGAAACAGTATTAACGTGGTATGAATTCATAAATTTTAATAAGCTTAAATTAGTATGGCTTAATTTTAGTAAGGCTTCAAAAATGTGAGGACTAGCTTCTGTGAAGAAATGTGYTTCTTCTGAAGTCAATATGGACCCCTATCCTGCTCTTACAGAAGTACTACCACAGSCAATGCCATTTTTATCCTTAATTTGTGTTACTGGAGAGAACATTATAATTCCCTTATATTCCTTGAAGAACCAAGGATATGTACAGATGTGTTTTTACTTAACTAACTGGAGCAGTTTATCAGTTCACTGCACTGTTGACTGATCATCACAAATCCACCAGAGATTAGCACATGCCTTGACAAAATGACATGACTGCCTGTATAAACTCTCCTGGTCTCTCTCAAAGACTCATTGGCCCTTTTAGCCGGGCTACTTTGCAGTTCTTAAACCACACTCACACGCACTGGAAAGGCGCATCTGCCCGTGATCAGAGGCAGCAGCAGTGGCTGCATATTTAAATAGAGAGGGCAGGCTAGTTCAACTTGCTTCATGCTTGGAGAAGGACAGTAYGGGGTGGGAGAGGGAAGAAAGAAAGCAATACTTTCAGTTCCCTCTCCTCTCTCTGTCCATGTGCATAAGAACTGAGGGCTTGTCTCCAGGCTGTGCAAGTGGGCTATTTAAGAGTTCGGTAGCGAGGCCATAAGTGAAAAATAATTTGTTGCATGTAAAACCAGATATTCCCCACTAAAACATCATCAAGGAAAGACTATTAGATAGGTTGTCTATAAAAAGATTTAGTCCATAATTGTTTGCATGCAAGTTCTGAAATGSCTGGGATAAATTAATTTCCTTTTTTTCTTCCCCTCTACTCTCACAATGTACGACACAAGGCAACAGGAATGTGAAAAAATAGATGGGGATTTTATAAGGAAAGATGCTGCCTTGCACCCTTACTTGAAGGGTAGCCTGACTTGAACAGTAGTGGTTCATAATGACTCCTGCAGTGCATGACAGTTATAGGCTGTTCCAAACTGACCATACTTATGGACTTCTGATATTTAATTTCCTAGATTTTGCTAAGATTGATAAAGGCATCACAATTCAACATTGGATAAAAAATGGCAAATAGATTCAGTAGAAGAGTAAAGTTTAAAAATATCAATGGAGAGTAAAGTAACTGAAACTCTTAAGAACAGATGTTACTTAAAATTCAGGAGCACAGATCAACATTTCAGAGTAAGGAAGTTTTATCACTTAGCTGAAATTTAGAGGTCAAGCAGTAGCAAGCAGAAGAGATACTATAGTAGGATCTGGTGAGACTATATGCCTGGATTCATAGGTGATAATTCTAGTACACTCATTAAATGATCCTTAAAAAAGTTGTAGGTTGTACGGGCCATTCAGATTCATTAACTGTGGTCATAAACAATAAGCACAACTAGTTTGCTGGCATTTCAGATTTTCTCCATATTCTTTTAAATTCTTTAGATTCACTGTACTGTATAAAAATGTTGCAGTTGGCATATAGTGCAGTTGTGTTTTTTCCAGATCTGTGGCTTTTGCATCCTGGAAGTCTTGTTTTGAGAGCAAATCTGGTCATTCCAAATTGATTACACAAAAGCTACAGAGTAGGTTATAATTTCCATGGTGTGTGTAATATGTGGTRTAGCTGATTGGCCCTCAGAAATTGTGGTAGACCCTCCAGCTTGCTAACTTCCTAACTCAGCAGATCACAAACCTTTGGATATATAKATGTCCCATAAAAAGAATGGTGATGCTGTTACTGTAGGTCTAATTAAATATCCTTTAAACTTGCTTCCACTAAAAAATCCTGGAGCTGCATTTCATCTGGATTTGGTTCTTTTCCAGAATTGCTTAAAAAAAAAAGTATTTATTTTGTAGCTCTGCCATGATTTAAAAAATATTACTAAATACTCATAGGAGATTGCAGACTGAAGAGAATTAAAAAAAAAAAAGAGAGAGAGAGAAAGAGAGAGAGAGAGATGCCCCTAGAAAAGAAAACTTACACCAATCTAAGAAAAAAAAATCTCTGCATGAGTAATTGAATCCCAAAATATAATGAAATGTTGGCAAAATGTTGTGCTGCATACCAAATACTGCTGTTAACAAGTTGAAATCTGAAAACAGTAGAAACATAGGTCAGAGTTTCTGATCAGAGATGATAGTGTGAGAACAAGGAGCTGCATGGGTTTCTCCTTCATAAATATCTTTATGGTAAGAATYGTTTGGAAGAATTTTTTTTTGTCATGAACAGCTAGAGACAGAAAGGGATAAAAGCTTCAAATAAAAACCTAATGGAATTTAGGAGTATATATCCCATTAGGAGAATGACAGTTTTCTCTCTAAGATGGTATTGTCRTTTGGCAGAAATCAAGAGGAGCGAGAGGAAATACAAAGTGTAATTTATACTCTGGCAGTAAATTTAATTTGGATTTTTTTAACGGAAATATCATTTCTCACAAAAATAAAATAAAGTAATGAGTGGATTTATTTGCAGTCATTATAGCTATTAATAATCCAGACTCAGGTTGTCATCACCCTGGAACAGAAAAGTGAAAGATGGGGCAATTCATGAATGCATATGCATGACATCTCCTTCCCCAGTCGCCCTCCCCAGCTCCACAGGGCTTCCTGCACAGTGTGARGTTAGAATAGGTCAGACAGAAGAGGAATCCAGATACGTTTTTTTGTGGCACAAGCCTTTCAAGATATAAGCAGAAACGTTTTGGAAGGCTTGAGACAGCTAAGGATTACTTGACTAGTCCTGACACAATGGGGGGGGGGGGGTTTAAAGAAAAACAAGGTTTTTAATTCTCAATTCTGCAAGTGAGAGCTAATTACTGAAAGGAGGGCCAGAGAAAAGCAGAAGRAGAAGCTCAAGCAGCCTAGGAGAAGAAATATGCGTATGACAATATGCAACCTGCTCAGTAGACCCTTTCACACCTATATCCCCACCTTCCAAGTCACTGACATCAGTTTTATCTGACTTGACTATCCTATATATAAGGAGAAATTATAGTATCTTTTCCTGATGCCGGAAGATAGAAATTGATACAAACATGGGGCTGTTTTAGCTCTAGGTGTGCTGGATAAAGCCCTAAACCTCACCTAGCTGTTCCTCCTGCATCTCCCACCCCCACAATGGAGAAGAACAAACAAACAAACAAACAAGCCCTCAAGTCCAGGGATTCYGAGTTGCCCATGATTCTCTATCCCTCTGGCAAACCAAGTGGCATAAATACAAAAATCCTGGAAAGAAGAGTCTTGCAGGGCTGTTTCCTCAAGTGGTGTAGATTAACATCATGGAGATATCAAGTCAGTGGATCTCCTCTGAATTTTACCATCAAAAACACACAGCCTACGTGCTGCTGCTTCATGAGGGAGTGGAAAGGGACTCCTTCCTTCCTTCCCTACTTTTTTTTTTTTTTTTTCATGAAAGTGCCACTTCTTTACCAAAATTACCTTTGGCTAGATAAAATTAAAACATGGCACAATTGGAAGAAATCAGGTTTATAAGCAATATCAGAAGCAGGGCTTGGTTCTCCTCCCAAACGTAGGAAAGTATCCTCCTCCCCCTTATCACCAGAATATTCAAGCTGYTGGTCCAGGTATGTATGAATCTCCTGGAGGTCCTATTTATATCAGCCAGCCCTATGTGACAGATATCTCATCTCAGATATCATAAAAGTCTCTGCAGTGACATTAAGTACCTACGTATGTGCAACCAAATCAAAACCACTAGAACAGTTGTCAGAGGATTTTCAAAAATGCTTTGCCATTAGCTCCCACTAACARTCAGGTGGAGGTGCATTTGAGTCTTTAGCCACTCCAGAAATTCTCCTAGAGGACTCCAGCCCATCCTCTCGTGTCTGTTGAATATCTATTGAGTAGCAAGTGCAAATCTGCCAGATAGCTTGAAAGATCCTAAGGAAGGTGTGGCAGTTTATCTGTTGGGCACAGTAAAACACAAGATTTGAAGTCAACACACAATAGACTGTTTAGAAGGTTTTCTATTGSTATATTWAAAAATATACWAATTTGTTATACTAATTTGTAATCMCTGAAATATATAATTATATCCCAACACACCCATATTTTCAGTCTAAAATATTATATAAATAATTTTTAAAAAATATTTGCAACAACACATGTGAACCATAAGCAATATTTTCTCTACTTTTCATCTGTCTATACTGGCATGTAGTATCTTTTTTAACGTACTTGATACACTATTATCTTAATTGTATCTGAGGTTCTAGAGTATTAGTATAAGTTTATAGTCCAAGCTCTAGTCCAATATCATTTATCTTCCATCTCAGTCTCACAGTTGACAAYCTCATCTTTCCAAAAGTGATAGTGATACTGGGGAGAAAAGAAATCCTTTTYTGATCAGTCAAARYCCTGGAAATTGTGTGTTCAAAGATAMCACCAARCAGCTTGGGATTTTTTTCAYATTTTTCACACACAMAAAAATAAAYTATATGTGAGCCCTAGTGCAACATMACTTAGCAACATACATTCTATTTAGTGTCAATGAACAAATGAAATGGTCTTTTTCTTTGCAATCTCTTCCCTGTTAATTCTCCCTAGAAAATTTTCATTCAACAGAAGGAAGACTTCACCCTCCGGTGATGCAGAAAGAAATCTTCCTTCGGGAATAAAATGACGGTGTGGTAAGATTTCCTAAGGAGTCATGGCACTTGTGCTTGAGACAGCCAATGGGTCCGGCCAGATGCATCTTCTCCCCCTGTGCATGCTCTCCATATCTGCACACTTTCCTGGTGCCATGCCCTGCTTCTGTGCCACATCCAGGAGCTGCAACTCCTCTCCTGGGAGAGACCACATCTCTGCAACAGTTTTTGCTAATCATTTGGTCTTTATTCAAGTTTCCCTTGCATATGATGGGATGATCCTTTAAAGTATAAACAGTTTTTGAACAGAAAGTAGCAGAGGCTTTGCTTCCTGAACATTTCCACGGCTACAGATTTATTCGGCACTTCTCTCTTTCAGTGAATAGCTATATGGGCAGACTGTTTTCACTTGGTGCGGACTTCTCTGTTGCTGGCCCCTGTTGCTGCAAAGTAGTAGACCTAGTCTGGCCTGCAGCTGTTCTCCAGGCACTCATTCACTGGATCTTTTGTGATCCACAGAGAAGGAGCAGGACAGCCCCTCAGCATCCGACCCCTTCCCCTGAACACAGCGCACCTTGGTACAGGCCTCCACTTCGTGCCAGCTCTGTGTCGCTCAACTTCCTGGCAGGCCACRCAGCATGGAGCACAGGGCAGGCTTCTGCTCCCAGGGAAATGCCTAAGGGCATCTGCAGGTACAGTGGCACAGAGAGTCCTCTGCAAAAACAGTGTCATCCCTTTGCTTTTATCCTCAAAAGATATTTTTCCCTCGGGGATAACAGAGCCCTTTGCACTACAGAAATAGTGCAAAGCACACAGATAACACCAMTCCCATGGATCCCTGCATGCATGAAGCACATGTCATATTTCTTCTGCCCCTTTAGCTCAGGTGTCACTTCATGGTTGAGGTTGACAGGTTGCGCAGCATGTTGGAAAGCAAAGGGCAGTGTAGGTAACAGTATCCTCTACTATCCGCAGCGGTTGGATCAGTTTCCCTCAGGTGAGGGAGAGTACCCTCAGGTGGGAAGGCTTGGATAGAAGGAAGAAAATCCGTGTTTTTTCCCATGCAACAGGCAGAGAGATTTGCCACCCTAGTGAGACCAGACTCCCAGCTGGCACACAGACATGGAGCAACACCAATTTAACACAGCTGAAGAGCCGGCCCAAAACAGAGTCACACAACCAGATGAATAAACATGTTAAAAATGTTTATATGTGGGAGAGGACGCTGAGGAGTGAGAGGACTAGCTCTGTTCCAGGACTCGACTATTTGGATAAGAACCGCTGTTATTCATCTATACCTTTGGGGCTGTGATTAAGGTCTCCCTCACCTCTGGATTTTTTTCCTTTTCTCTCTCTCCTCTCTCTCCCTATGCCTCCCCCCAATGTGTTTGGCATTTGGAAGTTTTGAAGTAATTTCCTCCCTTGGCCTCACCTGGGATCTCTGCTGTCCCAGAACCTCCTCCTGACCTCAGTGTTGTGTTTTCATTTAAAATAGGGGATGTCTATAAATGTCAGCAGTACAGGGCAATTAGAAGTTTGAAAAGGGCTGTAACATAAACCAGCATTATAGTGAAATGGATACCGCCTTAAGCTGCCTAAAATTCACTTGCTGTTGGAAAGACAATATCCTGCCATTCTCCCATGGTGGCCTTCAATTGAACACATTTGGCTGAGGGTTGACCCATTATTAGGACAAGTCTCTGCATGGCTTGAAACAATGAAGAAACACAGGCAAAGAGAAGCCAGCAAATTGGGCTGGTAGTTAGCCAGCACTGGGCAGAAATGTGACACTGGATTAGGTCTTAATAGCTGTCTGTGGTGCTATCTGTGAAACCCAATGCTCTCCTTGTTTCCCTGCATTGCAGGGCAGAAGCATGTGGTTAGATGTTGAACAAAATCACCCCCATACTTTCTTTCTTTTCGTACTAATAGCCTCTAAAATGTACCTCCTGCAACTCCAAAAATAAACATTCATTGCAATAACAATCTGGTTCCATAACAAGGTTCCTTTTTTTTCATATGTCATCACACTCTTCTGATTTATGATGCTTCTGAGTAGCTCCGTCCTTGTCCTTCCAGCGCACACATGCTGCTTTCCCTCCCTGTTCTAAGTTGCTATATATAGATTCTACTTCTGCCTTCAGGCTAGCTCCATTAAAGTCATTCAAATTCCCTTAAAAYTCAACATAATCCTTCGCCATGAAGGGGAAGGAAGAGAAGTTTCTGCACAAAACGTGGTTTGGATGCATCAACACCACATTCCCTTTGTCTGTGATGTAATCTAAGGCATAAACAGTATGATAGGAAACACTGAGGATCTGGGACTAGATATGAAAGTCAGGCAGGAAACAAACAAAGACTCCCCTCCCAAATGATTTATGCCATGTTTTTATGAGAAAATACATGTATCTCTGCAGGGAGATTTCATGTAATCTGCCTCTGTGTTCCTAAAATAATATTTTATCTTATTACACTTTGTTATCTACAACTATCATGCAAGTTTGAAACTATTTCCTACTATTGCGGCTGAGATAAATGGGGAAATCCACACAAGCAGAATTCACCCAATTTTCAATAGGGAATTTTGAAAAGATGGGGCTCTGATTTATAGATGTTTGGTATCATACATATATTTTTTTTCTCTCTGAGCCTGGTGCGAAAATATGGAGCCAGTTTCTTCCTTTGAACGACATGTGTGAAAAATAGTCCTGCTCTACCATGCCTTGTTAAAGTTCGGTTTATTCACTGATTCTCACTGGTGGAATGGGTGTGTGTTCGAGGTTCCTCGGCTTCTGCCAAAGGCGCCATGCTTCAGGTTCACCTAAACACACTCAYGTCATGATCAGACTAGGATGTCCTGACACAAACCCTGGAAAAGGTCCCGTTGCCTTGATTAGCCTTTGGGTCAGGCCTTCGAGGCCGTTAGAAGAATGATCCAGCAAAGCGGTGAGATTTCAGCATAGTCACAAAACGCCACCAGGGACTGCCTCATAGCCTGGAGCTGCAAATAGGGCCGCGCTGGTCCAGACATGCCCCTGGTATGTACAGCCATATGTGCTTGTGACGTGCAAATGGAAAACAGGAGGTATGGTGATATGTTACAAAGGCAGGTTTCAGAGCACGTGTCAAAACTTCCTAGTCAGTATGATGCCATTTTAACATCTGTAATAAAACCAGTCCTCTACATGAGATACACAAACAGGTCACGGCCTGTGAAAATATCAGGCATCAAGGGAAAAGCAAAGTACTAGGTTGATGCTGGAAAAAAAATGTAATTTACTACACCACAGTCAGCGTGTTGCAAACAAGCGAGCAAAACTTGCTTCCCAGAAGCAGAATTTTGTAGCTCCATGGGGTATAATACAGCAGTTCCAGTACATTTCTAGACACCCTGAGATGTTTTGCAAACAGCCTGGTGCACAGGCTTTATCTCCAGCCTTAACAGTCCAGTTATGAAGCTTGTAGGATACGTGGTCTCAGGTAAATATCTTGCTGCATGCACAGCAATACAGCGCTGTGTTCTTCACACCTAAGCAAGGGTAAAGACCACCTGCTGAACAGAGGCAGAGAGTCAAAAAGACTGTTAAGTTTGTCTAAAAGTTTCTGGATGTGGTCTGATGAAGGGAGGAGAGAGGTATATGAGACTGGAAAGAAGGAGTTTAATATAAAGAATAACAAAGGCCCTTTTTTATATATATTGAGATATGTAATATAGATAAACCCTTAATTTATTCTTATGGACTCTTGAAAGTCATATACTCATACTCCACTGCATACTCTAGGCCTTGCAGTACCTGGGTTACATCCTCCACAATGCGACTGACAGGTTTCAGTGCTGGGTGAGCCAGGAACCATCATGTTATTGACTGTAATCTCCTCAGCTGTCAATATACAGGCTTCGAAAAGATTCAGTTTGGGATTCACCCTACAGGTTCCCCTCGGTGAAGAACCAAAGACTCTGAAACATGTATATGTTTGTCTGTATCAGGTCAATAGAGCTTCTTTATCAATGTATTTCAGAGGCTGCAATGTGAAAGCTGAACAATCCCAACGTGATCTACCAAATCTCTAGTCACAGTGACCACCTATTGCAACCTCAAGGGAAGGATGGTTTTTGTGTGCAAAGAAACTGAAAGTATAGAATAATAACTCCTTTTAGCTGATACATTTGCTGATGCTTCTATGTACTGTGCATTTCCTGCTTTGTTTTGACTGTGTTCAGATTCTTTTCACTGCAAGAAAGATATTCAGATATTGGGGGTGAATTCTACCCTCAATTATGCTACTGTAAAATTGGACAATTCCTTCAGTGAAAAGGAGTCATTTGAGCCTTACATTAGCACAATTGAGAGCAGGATATAACCACAAATTTCAGTATTTCTCACAGTACAGGCTGTGCATTAGCCACAAACACATCTTACAAATGCTTGAGTTTGTGTCAGTGGTAAACGAAAACAGGTAATCCCTTTTTTTAGAGATGATTGTGTGGGAGGCTTTTTTTTTCAATTTATTTTTTTCATGAGAAAATCTCCATAGTGCTCTAAACCATCTTCCTACACTAGACTGATTCTAATCCTTCTTATATGGCTTTATACCACAGTGAACAGAAGCCAAGCCCAAATCTGTATATAGCAAGCCACAAGATTGTACAGCAGAACACCACCAGTCTACAGGCCAAACACAGAACAAGATGTGGGACACCCATAGACCACCTGATTACCTTCGGTAATGACTAACATGACCAGCAACAAAAAGGATTGCAGCACATGGGGCTGCCTGTTCAAGGAAAATACTGAGGTTGCTTTGCCTTTTCAGGAAGACTTTGGAAGAAGTCTCCAAAGGAAATGTGGGACAAATTTCTTGGGAGCTTAGGTTAATCCGAGCTTTACATAAGTCAGTGAGGATCTGCCAGGATACATCAGTATAAAATATAGATCATTTTCCCCAAAAGAACCATACAAGCTTATCACAGTCGCACGGTTAAAAATACTAATAAGGAATCTCTGGGAGGAAAGGGCAGGGAAAAAAAATAAAAATAATCAAGAAAGGAGACGAAATGAAAGAAAGTTTTGCCAAGTCTGTTGGCCTGTGCTTTTAGGATATGTCTATCCTACAGGCAGGATGCAAACCTGATTAAAAGCAGGCACACCTGATTGACTTTTTTTTAACAGAGGGCGTGTGAGCCAAGCTAGCTAGATTGGGAAGGCAGATTTCCTTTCATCAGATAAAGGCTACTGGAAGTGCCAGGTTCTTTTGCCAGAATGGACTTCAAAATAAGCACCCCATCATGTGAGCAATTGCGATCTGCATTATATTTGTATGGGCTGAGATGTAGTTGATGCTGACACACCTTCGCAATTGTGATTCAGACTAACTCAATTAAATCTAGTTTATGCATATCTGATATGGTGCAATCAGACTTTCAAACGGAGAAACAGGTATGCTTCTATTTACATTCGAATGAAAGGAAAAAAAAAGACAAAAAAAAAAAAAAAAGGAACGAGGAAAATCACGCCCATTTCACTTATGAGCTATTTTTCCTTAAATGCTCTATGGTCATTCCCCAACCCCTTCATCCATAACAGCTGATTGTGCATACAAAAGAGAGAGAAACATTATCACTGGGTTTACAATCATTTGTCATGCAGATAAAATATTTCTGAGATCTGTATCTATGTTACTGCACTGGAATGCCCAAGACATGGAGTAATGAACTTGCAGAAAAGTATGTAAACAATGATAAAGCTACTGATACTTGTATTCAGAGAAACTGAGATGTTATATCTGAATACTTTGTGTGGAAACGAAGTAAAAAGGTAATTATCTTTGCATGACCCAGTTCCATATATTTTTCTTGTATTCTACATTCCTGAACTGAAGAGTCTGCATTAAGCAAATTATGTACACTGTCTCCAGCACACTTTAAGAAGACAAATAATAAGGGGAGGTGATATACATGCTTTAATCTGTTCTCTTAGAACTCTGACTGCTAGTGCCCAAGAATGCAACACAAAATGAATGAAAGTCTGCCCTGAAAACCTTCAGTAAATTCCTTGCACACCACATTGGCACTTTATTGCAGAATTAAATTTATTGCAGCGGTACTTTATCTTCATTACCCAAGACAACCTTACTTTTTTGCCCTGAAGCCTTGATGTTATGTCTTCAAATTCAGAAATCCTTGCCTCACCAAATCCATGTGCACTAATGAATTAGACAAATAAGTTATCTGAGAAGAGTCAGAGCATATTTTTGACTTATGCCTCAATCAGAGTTATCAGTCAAGCACAGTTAATACAAAGTATTGCAAATCTAACCCATTACTTACTCTATGTGAACATTAAATTGCTCTCTGTGCCACGCTCTTGCCCGTGTGTGGCTAGATGACTACAYCGGCTGCCTCATCATGAAACAGAGCAAAAGTGGTCATGGATTAGCACCAGGCAGGGTTCAGATGATAGCGCATATCTGCACGGGGCCTGGTGAGTGCCCTGCTCTGAGGGATGAGACTCTTGTGAGACTGATGGTCTGAATGGCGCAAGCAGTAAAAGAACGAGGCTTTTGGAAAACACTGGGTGTGAAACCACAGCGAAGGTATTTCTACTGTTGAACCATGGGTTTCCACATGTGACATCCTGCAAAGAAGGGAAGGGAAGGGAGGGGAAGGCTGCTCAGTGCTGGCACAGGAAGAATATGGAAGAACAATATCTCTTCCACTGCCTGTGACAGCTGCCACTTGCTAAGCCACTGAAGTATCCTCATTTCACTGTTTTTCAGCACGTAGGATATATAATATTACACCCTGGCTTGACTTTCCCTGACAAAGATTCTAATTTCAGCCTCAACAGATAGATAGGTATGGCAGAGCCCATAGCTGATTTTTTTTTCATGTTTTTTTAATAAGCTTGCCTGGGGTCTTGCGGTCAAATGAAAGATGTACTCCCTGGCCTGGAGAGCTTATCATATAGGTGGGATTTGAGGGAGATTTGTGGTTTCAAGGGAGTCCTACCAGAGGTTGCACAGACATTCCTCCCAAACATTACACCACATTTTTCACTGTCTGTAACTGTGTACTGGTTTCTAATTTTGATCCTTAATTATGAGTTTCTGGGATCGGACTGGATGTGGAACATGTCTGAATCAGCTTGTCAGACTTTTCTGTTTTTCTTTTATTAAAACTGGCAGAGGAGACCATGCTGCTTCACCCTCCTATGCTTGCAGCCCTGCGACTGCACACTTCTCACCTCCCTGAAATACCGACAGCAGTTGCAGATTCCTCAAGGAGAAGGGTTTCTCCCAGCTGTTTGGGCCCTGCCTAATGGTCCCACTGCTTGTGACTCCAGAGGCAGGGTCATGTTTGGGCACAGGGGTCAGAGCCTGTGACAAAACCCAGCAACCCCAAAACCAGGAAAGCTGTTTGGACTCAGTATGTGTAGGAGCAGCATGTTTGATTCTCCTGTCACCAGTTACTTTTCTTTCTGCTCATGAGGGTTCCTGGTGACAGTGATGGGGACTGTGAGTGGAGAACAGGAGCACCCCACGCGTTCTTTATCTGCCTCCAGAAAGTCATAAAAATAAGCTGATGATATACGCAATGGACTCCGTGGCAAAGACGGTAAATTAATGTATATTTAGAGTTGTTATACACAAGATGCTGCTGGTTTCTATTTCAGAGCATGTTAAAATCTTCAGCAGTGACATCCCTGGCAGCCCAGAACTTAGTAAGCTCATATTACAGTTATAACTACAGCCTATCTTTTGTTTCCTTTTTTGTATCAGATATGTTTGACATTTTATTTTTATATTACGGTTCAGGAGTCTTTTAGTGAAGCCTCATGGCTAATTCTGGAAAAGTGAAGACATCCAAACATGTTACATACCCAGTTTCTTCAGCCACCTGCTGCATTTACATAACAGACCTAGGGTTGTGGTATCGGTGTGAGTTTTTCTAGCTGTCTTTTGTAGCTAATGTGCAAGTATCMGAAGAGATGTTCATACAGCTCATGTGTGCACGATGTATCAGCAAGAAGCCTAGCCTCTTCTTGAAATAAATGTCAAATTTGTTTATAAATGTAGGTTCAAATGTTGGTTATGATAGCACACTTGGTGCTAGTACCTCAGAAATGAACTCTGATCCAACCTCTTGTGCCTTCCAGTTCGCCCTGGCTTGCGAGGGCAGCTGACAACAGCCCCTGTGCACAGAGATCTTTCAGCACAAAGGGGCAGGCAGAAGGCTAAGGACGGAAGCAAATTCCCGTGAATCACCCATGGTCAGGGAGCAGGTCAGTGGAAGAGCCAGGCTCTGGGAAATTGTATTCCAGTTCTCCACACCTTGAGCCACATCACATGCACAGGGCTCACAAGGGTTTTGGGTCACTGGCCATAGCCAGCCAACACTTAAATAATTTAAAGAAATTGCTCTGTGTGTTGCAAAATGAAACAGCTTGCTTCTAGGCCACTGGTCCCACCTTTTGTTTAAAATTGTAGATGGACATAAAAATGGTAATCCTGAATGATAAATTAAACTCTTTTGTCTTAATGCTACTGAAACAAAACATTTAGGCTTTAGAAATGCCCATACCATCCTCTCMTCTTTTTGACTAAAGCAATTCACTCAATTTGTAAGTACTTCAGGCAGACCTCAGACTGCATTTTAAAACAAACTCTATATTTACTAAAGATGTATTCACTCAGGTCATCRTATAGTCTCCCATTTTCTGGAGTGAAATAAATGAAATGAGTTTTTATTAAGYTTAACACCAACAGAGCCTTCTATAGTACTGWATGTAATCTGTTAAAMCATGGCTATGTCATATATGTAAAATGAAATATCYACTACAGCCCCATTATTATGCAGTCATGCCACAAAAAAATTTTTAATAATCCTATAGCATATACTCTCCTTGTTCCTGTCAGTCTGTTTGACAGCCTGATACTCAAAAGGAGGGTATTTTTTTTAGCATCCCTGTAGCTACATGTCGTAGATACACCAGTAGGCATGGACCCTGCYCTCCGGAGTAGCAGCTTCTCCTCGGCATCTCCAGCATGATGCCTGGTGTTCCCCTTGTGACTATGTCCCATGGGGCATGAAGCAGCATCGAGGAGAGAGCCTGACCTCTGCTAGGTTACGGTCAGTGGATAGGAAATAAGTTCTGGTGTGGTTTGGTCTCCATGACAGGTCAAAAGATAATGAAGCCTTTAATCAAATTCCTGARTTTGTGGCAAGAGGTGAACACGACTAATTGGAGAAAAAGACAGAGTTCAATGGAAAATGACTGCAGACGCAGCCTTATATTGATTAGCATTTAAYGAGGGAGTCTGTACAAATGCTGGTAATTTTTCTAGCAGTGAAAAAATCCACATATTAAGTCACTGGAAATCAGCAACAACAAGGATGTGAAAGCCCAGAAGAACAGAGAACAATCAGAGAAGTTCATTTTGTGAGAATTACCAGAAGGTCGGTCTTTAGATGGGTGGTSATTTTGTTGGTATAGAAACAGAACAATGCAATAGATTACTGTATTTTCCTTAGAGTAAGAAACATAGCTTTCTTACATGAATAAATGGAAACGAGAACTGTACATCTTTGATCTTAGCAGGATTTTTGGAAAAACCCTGTGAGGCAGTCCAAATCCCTCCCAGTCTGACACATTGCTGTGCTAACAGGGACAATCCTATATCCAGGTAAAGGTGGAAAGGTGGAGAAGGTAGAGAAGCACATGGTGAACGAGAACAGTCAGAAYGTTGAGAGTTAAAATGCTTACTGGACTGCCAACATATTTGTATAAGGCTAAGGCAAAGTCTGAAGAGACCCAATGATTTAAATGAGAAGATGGCAGACTGTGAGCTGCAACAGGCTTATGATYGGTTGAAGGTGAAAAACTCCTGAATGTCAAAAGTGACTTACAGCATGACCTGGTTGTGCTGGGTCCACTAGGTATCCTGAATCCTCCATCAAGGGAGCAAGAGACTTTGTAGCAAGGGATGAGCCTGATAACCTCACAACTGTTTAGGAGCAAGCTCTGTATCTACTACAGCCCAGKCACAGAGTGCAGCAGAGGAAGTCAATGTTATTTCTTGCCTGCTCTTGGAGCCCTCTCTCTTTTTCAGTCTCTGAAGTGTATGGTAGACTGTGTAGATGAAAATCTTGGAATACAAGTGACTATGACAAATCTCAGACACTCCTGCATGCAATATGCTCTGCGAGGGCCAACCCATATATTCCATACCGCAGCTATCCCGTGAGGAGGCCATGTGCTACCATGTGGGACAGGCTGTAGCAATCGGGGAAGCAGAGCCAGGCGCTGAAGCACCMTGAGGGCCTCGTCCTGCTGTTGGGTGCTGACCTGGCAGGGCGGGCTCGGCTGTGAGGCAGAGCACCGATTTCACACCTGAAGGTTCAGACGATCCACTGAGTTCACATCATCCTTCCTCACAGCAGATGCTCTCGGTTGGTGGGTGCAAACTTATATATCTCTGCTCTGCCTTTCCCAAGGCAGCCCCCGAATAATGCTAATAACACAGTTAGGCTCTTTCCAAAAACGAGTGTTTATCAGTTGGATGAAGCTTTCAGCCAAGGCTGTCCCAGAGAGCTGCAGCGTGCTTCAGAAGCAGAGCAGCTCCTCCTGCGCACCGGCTTCGCGTGTCTCTGTGGGAGCCGGAGTAGCCGGATCCTGTTCCTCTTCCCTGTGAATATGGGAATCTGAGGAGTTCGCCTCTGATTTCTCCAGCGACAGCAAGTTATGTAAACACGCTCGCTGCAGTTAACAGCTCGCCCTTTTTATCGCTTGTATAATAATATGAACTGAGGTGGGCACCCTGTCCAAGACACCCTGCCTGCTGGCTAAACATTTTATTGTTGTTAATTTATGGGGACTGTGCTGGCCCCTCTCAGAAGGATCTTTCAGAATTACAGCAATTTGTAACGATACAGTACTGCAATTCAGCATTTTCAAGAGTTATTTTGTTTCCTTTAGATAGAAAAGGCCTTTATTTTTTTGGGGGGGAGGTGTTTGTGTGTGTCTGTATGTGTTTCTGATCAGATAGAAATATTTCTATTTATGCATTAGGGGAAAAAAAAATACTACAAAAACATTCCCAGTTTCTTTGCCTAATTTTCTTTGCCTGACCCTTTGACTTTGGTGGGAGCTGGTGACTGGCGTGCTAGTACCTTGCTGGAAAGGCTCCAAGCAGCCTGCAGAGCCGCGTGGCTCCCCACGCGGGCCCTGTCCCTGGGCCCTGAGCTCTCTTCGGAGGCCGACCACAGATACTGGGGGGGGTGTGTGTGTGTGTGCCTTGGCAAACCTGTGCGCAGAGGAAGCTATCAAACATTCAGGGGAATTGTTGACAATTTCCAGTCACCACTAATTGCTTGGGGCTTTCTTGGACCTCAGCCACATCTATACCTTTGTGTCCTTAATCACTAGGCACCCTTTGGATAACACGTCACACCTGGGACATTAGACAATTTATCGCTTGCAGATGGATTAGCATCGCGCTCACTTAGATAAATTTTACTT
Source organism: Eudromia elegans (assembly GCA_003342815.1). NCBI lineage: Eukaryota > Metazoa > Chordata > Aves > Tinamiformes > Tinamidae > Eudromia > Eudromia elegans. The sequence goes on from PTEX01000033.1 coordinate 1,371,335, forward strand.
TAGCCTCAGTCCCAGAGGCCTGTCTTTTATAGCACAGTTTTATCCATTAAAATTATGACTTCCAAAATTCTGTTGTATTTTATGGCTTTCATGAGATATTTATGACCCTTGCTGCTTAAGTGGACATTTCTACAGATTTACTGCAGAAATAATTCAGGCAAATAGCTCAGAAGAGGTACTGCCAATAGCTAACAGTTTAGTTTTGGTGTTGTTAAAAGACATAGAAAACAGCATACATGTTTAAGCACAGATTCTCAATGCACAACAGTGAAAAGAAAATAAACATATTCAAAGAAAGTTGTCCTTAAAGATCTATTTTAAACAACATCCAAACACTGAATTTTAATCCACCAAGCTCCCTCTTTCCTCAAGGTAGGGAATATTCTTTGTTTTCCTGCAAGATCCCAGAAATGAAAGTAAAGGCCAATTAGAAAGAACTTCTAGAATCAGATAAATCAAAAATGGAAAAGCCCCAAAAACTTGTGCAGGCCACCCCCTTGCTTATGTAACGTTTTTCCATAGCACACTTTCAGTGTTTTCACAAGTCGTGTTCTAAGATGTCCCATAAAATGAAATACATGTTATTTATTTTGGGRCGACATAACACAGTTCATTAGAAAACCTCTGCTTCTTCTTTTATGCTTCCGTATAACACAATTCGCTTAAGATATTTTGAAAAATTAATCATACTACTTGTAGGGGTTGCATAGACAAGCAATTTCCGCAAGACTGTTTTTCCCCAGAACTCCTAAGCTCTGAACGTTTAGCCTTAGAGGTAAAGTAGGAGTTGAYTGCAAAATAACTGTGATTCCCTAAATCATGGGTTGCCAGAAGAACRGAATGACTTTTCTATAAGCTCTCTTTTCTGGTGGACTGTCCTTCAGCAGTGAGCTTTCATATTTGTCAGAGACACAATGCTGAACTAGATGAAGCTGTACGTATTGTTTTTATTTTTAAATTAAATCAGTTGAAATTTGATAGACTTAGGGTATAGAGAGAATAGACAAACAAGAGCATTCTGAGCAGTGCCTAAATACCTGATAGTATACTTCTTAGCTCAAATATAAATTCAAATTTATACTGCTAAGAATAATACTCCAGGTAAAATTATAGTTACACTGAAAGCAGACCCCTGTGAACAAATTCATGATTATTTTTCATTAACCTCAGCTGGCTTTTGAGTTTCGAGAGGGGCCCACAAGTTCTTTGAAAGAAATGTACTCTCAGATGAGCAGATATAAGAAGTGTTTCTATTTTCTTATCTGCTTACTTTTGTCCTAATTGGGCTAATACTGTGCTAAAAGACATGGCTCAGATTGCAGTTTCATAGAGCCACTGGAGGCTTAGTGTGCTGCAAGAGGAAAGCTGAGCCTTGTGTGCTTGGTCCTTTTAGGACTACAACTAGGTATCTATATTAGGAAGGGTCTGAGGATTAGTAAAGCAGCCTCACTGGCTTAAGATGTGCCTGTGAGTGGTGACTAGTGATCTATGGCAATTTTATAATACATTTCTGAGCTATTTGCTTTTGGGGGAAAAAGTGAAGTCTTTCACAGCATTGCATCACAAAAACTGAAAGCACACTGGTTACCTTGCCAATTTCTACTGTTATTTTCTGCTGTCCAGCTACTTTACAGCCTTCAGCATCCCAATCCCTCAGTGARGGCTGACTACTCCTCTGGCCAGCAGAAGGGAACAGTGTGGAAAATCTCCCGTAGCTGCCTGGGAATGGCACGCCAAGCTTAAACGATCCAGGACTCTCAAAGATCTGGAGGGTGGCAAGAGGTATTTCACAAACAACCTCACTCCCATATATTTTAAACGGAAACAAAAGAACAGTCCTGTCCAGATTTTTAGGCATGTGACACATTATTTATGAGGAATCAAATTTCTAAATATGTCTAAAATCTGACCAAGATTACTATATAAAATATGGAAGTCACTGTAGCGTCAATTTAATGAATAAAAGTTCCTGACACTGCAGTGACTCAGGTGTCACTGATCTAATTCAAGAAAAAAGACCMAATCCCTCCCTGTGGTTGTTCCTTCAATAAATTTTACAGCATGACAATATTTCCCCAATGGACCAACCTCTATTTGTAAATGTTATGAATATGGCCCTCACAAATGTTTAAAGGATTGATTCCAGGAGAGTTTATGTGATTGTAGGAGCAGATGTAAGAAGAGAGGGGAGAAACGCAGCCAAGTTTAACTGTTAGTTAGGGGTAGTCTGATATTATCTGTCTGGGAGAGAGAAATGTCCCAGCASGAGCATGTCCTAACTCTGTAACAGCTCCAGCTACTCAATGGCTCACTGTGGTCCCAGCATCTCCGGCACTTTCAAGGAATCAGTGGCACAGTTGATGAGGAAAAGGTTTTGAATTAAAACGACGTGATTTAAGCGTACCATGAGTCTTGGAATGACCTTTACACATGGCAAATTTTACACTTTATTTTATTTTCCGCCTCCCTACAAGCATGCTCACTTTTCCTTCACTCTTCTCCCCTGCTGCCCCTATTCTATAGAGTTTTTTTTTTTTTATCAAAACTGAAAAAAACAGAAACAGACACACCATTGTGCCTTAAACTCATATAAGACTTTAAACTAATCTTTGTTCTGGCAAATCTCATGCAGCATTGACTGCTTTGCTGGCTACTTCATTCATCATGTGGAAAATGCATTTTACCGACTACCAATTACAAGAGCCAAACAGTGGCTCTGTCAGTACTACATGGTAACCATTACCTTTCTAATTGCATGGTGAGTGATGTACAGTATGATGTAATGACAAGTTAAATAAATGCATACGAATTTATTCTGCTAAAAGAAAGGAATKCCTGCATGTTAACACAATTGTAACTTATTTTATATGATTATACATGMAGCAAAAGTTATGCATTTATTGTAAAATATATGAGTAGCTGCTACATTTCAACTTCTAAAAATTCTTTTTCACCTTTAAAGTGTTTAGAGATATAATATACTCACTCTGCAACCCTGTTAATACTGTTTGTAGAAGAAACATTTCATAACACACTGTAAATATTGGATTTCTTGTTACAAGTCTTGAGATGTTTAATTTTTAATATTTGATGAAATGTTCTATACTATTGGAAATTTTCAGTTGCTTGTTGTATCTCAGGAACAAAATGTATTTTGGTAAATAACTAAAACAATGCAGGCCTGAATATTTTGTAGAACTTATTGCCATGTGTTAAAGAAAAAAAAATGGAAAATTACTATGAGATCAGTTATTTACAAAGACTCCTTATGTAGTTTAAAAAAAAAGAGAGACAAAAAGAGATTTCTGACAGGACATGTTTATATGAAAAATATCAGTAAGGCATAATTGGGAGGCAGGGAATTAATCAAAGTAACATTTCACATATGGAGAAAACTGAAATTAATGGCACAAAATTTAAAAAAAAAAAAGTCAAAGCTGAAAGCAGAACTTGGAGACTTTCAGTTCTGTGTCAAAAGCTCTGACTTAAAACACAAATGAAGCACATAAGAGAGTTATTACCTTATTGCTCTACCACAGTGCCAGAATGGCRGAAGAGGGCATAGGTTACAACTGCCTTGGTTTGGATTCGGCAAGGCCAGAGGAAAAGAAGGAAATGGACTAATTTGGAAAACTGTGTGCGTCAAGAAAATCCATGTCTAAAACCTCTTAGACCACACTCTCACCTATAATGAAATTCTTTTTCTAAAACTTTCTGCTTTTTCTAAGATTGCTTTGTCTTTCCTCCATCCTTCTCTAGAGTAGATCTCTCTTCAGTATTTCTTTAACATTTCATGCTTTTATTACAGGTTTTCTTTTTCCTTGAAATAACCTGATCCAGTTTTCCAATTCACAAACTCCTATAATTGCAACAAGCTCTGGGTCCAGGAAAGGTTTACTGAGCAAAAGATTTGTTTTTTATTTCTTGGGACCATTGACAATCATCCATACTTTCAAAGCATGACAAAGCATCCAAAATTGTATTAAATTTGTCATGGTGAGGAAGAGTCTAAAAAGATCTAATGGAAAAGCTGATTTAAAGGAGCATCCACRGGCTGTTCTGTGAAGGGGAAGAAACAGCCCTGTTAGGATTCCAAATCCAAGGTAATGTTCTCATGTAGAACTCCCTCCTTCCAAGCATTTCATAGATATTACAAATCAGAAGCAGTGAGAAACTTAAGAGAATCTAGGTTATAGAGCCTAAATGTATGATGTGAGTGGTCTTCAAATGATCATGTACGGTAGGTACTCAGAATTGATTGCATGGTACCTACCATACAGTGGTTAGATGCGGCAGTTGTTACTCTGTCATTACAACATAAATATAAGATTGGTCTSTCCCCCAGATGAAAAGTTCAGCTTAGGGAAATTCTACAGTGACCAAGAAGCAATTAGCTAGATTGACAGTTGATTTTAGCAAATTCTAGTAACTCTGTAAAGTTGCATACTTGCATCCAGTAATTCAGCAATATTTTATTTCTCTAATTTCTGTTTACTGACACATAATTACATAGTTTTGCCACCTTGTAAAAGAAAGTAAACCACAGGGAATCAATCTGGTCTTCACAGGTCCTCTTCAGCAGCTTTAAGCACTCCTGTGCTTAAAGGTGTAGTCCATGGGGTTTCCCCTGGCCTTGATGCTAAGCAGGGATGGGCACAGTGACATGCAACACACCGAACTTCTAAACTACTTTTGAGTCTGAGCAGGGAAGGCTGGCCTTGGTTTGGCATTTTAGCTTAAGAAATACATTATCTCCATAAATAGACACAAGCATAATTTGTCTCATTTCCATTTAGGAACAACTGGGGAAATGTAAAAGYGAGAAGAAAATGTAAAAGAAAATACTTAATTTAGATTAACCATCTATTTGTGTGTGCATGTTCCTAGTTTTATCTMGACTTTTCTTTAACTTAATTCATCTTTGAAATGATTTTATCCTGTGGAGGMAAAGTGCTCACAAACTCACCACTCTTCTTGTGCATGTTGCAAGCACCATGGGCCTGGATCCTCACCACACCTTCAGTKTGCATGCTTTCCTGGTGCTGCAAGGTGCTGAAGGTAGAGAATACTTGGGTTAGATTTTTGTAACCTCTTGGACCATTATCCTTTTGAGATAACGCCTGCCAGTGGAGGCATTYGAGGTGCTGTGTGTGGCCCTGGTCTGGATAAGGCACAGGCAGTGGCATGCCAGGCTCTCCCACACKGTCTGCGGGGGACAGCAGCACCTCCAACTCTATCAGCCGCATGTGTTGGAAGTATACTTGTGAGAAGAATAAAATGTGGTTATAGGTGATGCTTGGGGGAGRCTTGCCTAGTTAGTGAACAAAGCATTTAAGAAAACTGGAGTGAGCACAGRTAACTGGTTCTGCAGTAAAGACATCAACAGTGCGATTGCTTCCTTTTCAAAGACAAGGCCTCTCCTCAGCTTTTCTTCCACAGTTCAGGATGTCTCACACGAACTGACAGTTGTTTCTAGGATTGTCAATTTTATGGAATGAATGAACCGTGAGATGTTAATAACTACAAAAATGCAGAACCTTTATTATTCAATTCTGTTCAATATCCAGTAAAAAATATATACAAATATCTGTTCTCTGTTTATCAGATGGTAAGTGCTAAAATACGGACTAAAATGTGAATAATAATGAAGAGCATCAACTAGTTCATTTAATCTTCAAAGTCAGTGTTGAATTAAAAGAAAAAACAAAACCCCTACTATTAAGTCTATAACAATGAACAAGATCTTTTCTGCACAGCAAGTTTTATGCTAGTAATCAATTAATTGCTGTGTTTTCTAAATTGTGTCTTTATGTATATTTTGAATAAATATATAAAGGATTGAATGCCTAATTGCTCTTATCAAGCATACAAACAGCTGGGATGGCTTTCAAGCTCCATATCCAGCCAATCACATTTGACTTGCTACAGTCATAGAAGATCATAGAGAGAAGTAATTTTATTAGATGTCACCATCCTGCTACTCTATTAGATCACTATTCTGCTTTGGTCCTTATTTCAGACTGGAATGATCTTTAATCCCAAAGTGATGGTGTTTCTTTTTTAATCTTGCATGTAGTTGCAATGAGAAACACTTAAATGTGAAGATAAATCTCTGGATTATCTTCTCTCTCTTCCTGCCTAACATTAAGCTAAATCAAAGTGCACAAAACAGGGCAGCAATTTGCTACCAGAACTATGATCTTCAGCATTGCCTTGGGGTGTAACATGGTGACTAGGAGCAAGCATTTAAGGTGGGATAAACTCCTATGTTGCACAGGAGTCCAAAAGGAGCTGTAAAAATATGGCCACTTAAAAGTGCAAATCTGGATTATTTTTCAAGTATTAAAAGCAGACATTGCCTTTGGCAGCAGTTTGGAAAAAAGTGTCTTAGCAAATTTCCTGACTGAACCAGAAAAAGTATTCAACATTATTTAAAGACTTGAAGATATGGCCTACATGGTAATTTGCATACTTGTTATTGGCACTGAGGTTTTTCTCTGCAGGAAGCAGATGTAATAAAAAATATGGAAGTGATAAAAAGTTTCATTCTTCCTCGGTCCTGAAAGTCATTTGAGGATATTGTTATATTTTCTTTTTCACCATCATGTCATTCGCTGTGCAGAGTTCTAATAACATTAAGCATACAAATACAGACGGACCAAACTACCTGGAAATATAGGAGTATTTCAGGTCAGTTGGCATGGCAGAAAGCCACTGAGATTAAACTGTGATCCATAAGGGATGCTCCCTAATCCCAAAGAGATGTGTAGCTCTGGAAGCAAGGAACCACACCGTAGAATGGTATTTTCTCAGTAATGGTGAYAGCATTCAGAGTATTTATCCTGTGACAGTGATGAGTGGGCAGCCAAGGCACCAGTGAAATTTGGGACCACCTGAGCACCCCTTCAAGTTAAGAATTTACTTCTTTTCCTTCATTATTCAGCTGGCAGTCTGAATTTGTGGCTGGCCTGGTCATCAGCTGCCTTGAAAGGCAGAAATRAATCAACCTCTTTCGATGATGCAGTATTTTTTTACATTATATATGGTCTGTCTTATGGCACTTAGTTACAGATAGTATATGTGGTGCTTTAGCCTGACGTTCATCTTCTCAAATCCATAGCACAGCTCTGACACATGCCTGAAGAGCCCTATCCATAAATGCTGAAAGAAAAAGATAACAAAGAAAGAAGGAAAACCTTCTTTTGCAGAAGGAATCTTCTGATCAATGTAGTCCTTCACTTCAGAAGGTCTAAGCAAATCATATATCACTTCAAATAAGTATTTTTTTAAATATTATTAAATATTTAATATTTTAAATATTTTAAATAATAATAATATTTTAAATAATAATAATATTTTAAATATTATTTTTGCTGTTCTTACAGCAAAAAATAAGGATTAAAAAAATACAGTAAGGAAAAAAATGCTATAATGTTATCCAGCTCATACAAAATCAGAGAAAGTTAACATAAATGGTGGCCAGGGAGCAATGGACATTCTTTTTGAGGTTTCTTAATTCATTTCCCTTCTCTACTGGAATAAAATCTCAAATGTTAAGGAGAGCGCACAATATCCAAAATCTACTTTCAGAGCAAAACACCTATCTATCCATCTGTCCTAGATGTGCAAAGCCAMATTTAAGACCTTCCAACGCCTGTTTTAGAATAGATTTGTTTCAGGTGAAATGTATCTCAGCCCAKCTGGGAAGCTAAATCTAAAATTAAAACTAAATTTTCCATCTGATAAAATCTAAAATAGATGGGGAAATAGTGAGGATTTAATTTGCATCTTCTATTTGAAACAACTACAATACAGATGACCTCATGTAACCATTGTAGTTCCTTTTACAATCACAAATATTTTGAGGCTGAAAAAATGCAAATATTTATAGGATATGATTCTCTTACCTTGTTAGGTTTCTACCTTAGGATGTTTGCCTTAGGATACATACATTATTTTGAATGTGAACAGGCACTGAAACTACAGTGCTCATTTTGAACACGTGATTACATATCAGAAACTTAGATTTATTGACAGGCCTTCCTGCAACGCTTCTTATTTTAGTCCATGCACAAAACGGACTAGATTTCAAAATCTTCATCAGATTAGATAACACTTCCCTCCAAGTTGAGAGAAGTACACCATGTTAGTTTCATTGTGTTTTCCCCAGTCTTTGAGGGTTATTAACTGAGATGKAGACATTTGTTTAGAGAACATCTACATTTAAGTCAGATATTCAAGACCCAAAGTTTCTCCTTTGAAACTCAGTAAGATAAAATTCTGTCCAATGAACATTTTGCTGAAGCCAATGSTACTTCAAACAATGAACCAATGAAAGAGTAAGATTTTGTCAAAGTTTCAGCTTCATAAATATTTTCCAACCTGGTCATTTTGAAAAGATGTAATTGTATGAGTTGAAAAAACTCATACGTGTCCTTCATCTCACACAAAGTAAAATTGTTATCAATTATAATGCAACATAAACTACTGTATTCTATCATTGAAGGGGATATATCATTGAGGCAAGCAGGCAAAAGAGACCAAACTTCCCTCTCTGGAGCATTCTATCCCTTCTCATGGATACACTTTTATGAGGTCTGCCTGCTTCCAGGGTAGGGAAGGGAGACAAGGCCAGTGCAAACACTGGTTGGAATAAAGGTATCGTCCCAAATCCGGCAGAAAGTGTTTGCTCTGAAACTCCAGCTTTGCAGCTGCCTACCTATTTCCTCTTCAGTCATGAAGAAAATAAGAACAGAAAGTATTTCTCCTGTTATTTTATTCCCTTTACAAGTGGGGTGTTTTTTTTTTCCTGTTTGGTAAAAATGTGTGTTATTGTTTATTTTTGAATTCCTCTGCCAGACTGACATCATGCTGTGCACATTATGAGAAAAAATACTGCAGGGATTTTTTTTTTCATTTTCCAGAGAATGTAGTGTTGCAACTACTGGCAAGCTGCATATGCAAAATGCAAATGGATGCTACCACATTTAACTCCTTTGGCACAGCACGATTTTTCCTTTTCTTTTTTTCTTTCTTAAAATGTATTGTCTGTGAAGGGTGCCAGGCAGCTACCAGCTAGATGTCCACTCCAAATCTTAGCTTCTAGAATACTGTATTTTCATATGTTCTACCAAGTCGTGAAAATAGTCTGATTCAGCATCAGTGAATTAATAAAATTTGTAGTCTTTAGGTCAAAGCTCATTCTCCTACCCTGGTTACTCTCCTCAGATCCCCTAGGTAGCTCCCTCTAATCCAGTTACTTCCTCCTTCCATTGGTTCCCATAGTTTTTCCTCATCCTACAGCATGTTTTATCAGTTCTTCCTTCTGCTGAAATCTGTCACCAAAGTTACTGTGTTATGGGGTTAGTTTCTAATTCGTTCTAATGGGGTTCGTTCTAATATCGACTTTGAAACAATCTGTTACTATGAGAGGCTTTATCTGTATTTGCTCAAGGAAAGTGAACTGATGGTGAAATGGCACAGCCCATCTTGAAAGTCTGGATAAACTTACAGTCATTTCTGTAATGTAACCCTTGAGCACCACAAAATCTTCTTCAAGATAATCCTTACCACTGCTTTAGGAAGGGAATCATTTTCCACTTTAGATTCTTCATTCCTCCAGATTGTCTGCTTGGGTTAACCTGTGGTCTCCTCAGATTATCCAGAGGTGGTAATGAAATCTTTAGGAATCCATGTTCCTCCTTGTGCAGGTTCATCTCAAGAAGGTTTTACTCACATGATTCACCCAAGTGTAAACAAAAGAGATCCATGGGGCACCTGAAAAGAACAACTCTGACAGGCACGGCGCCACTAACACAAACTTCATCTTGGACTCCTTCTCATCTTTTAATTTTGTGATGTCTTCAATGCTGAGAAGAAAGTCAGAAAATCTGTAAAAATGTGAAGTTTCTATAAAAGTTCTACTGTGCCTGCACTAACCCTGCCCTCTTTTGAGATCCTCATCCTCTGTGGTCTTTCAGAGAAGTGACTGTAATAGGCACAAACCAAGCAACAGGGAATGTTCCTTCCCATTTTAATGTCTGCATTTTATCACTTTAAGAATGTCTTTAGACAGAAACTTAATAGATTGGAACAAGCAACCAGATATTGCAATCAGCAGTCAGTGAGACCTTGTGCAGGCTCAAGAGGCGAGGGAGGGAACTCTAGTGACCTGGCTGTAGACCAAGATGAAAAGACTTTACCTTTTTATTGCATGTGACATAAAGCTAATACAATGTTTTAGAGATGGTGTTGAACTAAAACATTGGCTCTGTGCCCCATGGGAGAATACAAAACATCAGAATCTGAYGTTAAAATTAAGCTCTGAAATTTATGGTCAGTTTTTATTGGTATGCTGGAGAGAACAAAAATCCTAGCCATAAACCATTGAACACTGCAGGAAAGTTATCTTCCAGATCAAGACCTTGACTCTGCATCTTACATGTGCCTCAAAGTTTGCTAGCTCATTTTCCATATGAGAGTCATCCTTGGCTCTGTATATATTGGTAAATTAAAGGTGCTGGGATAGTTTACTGGCGTTAAGCCCAACTCACACACAACAGTCTGTGTCCATACTATTAAATGCTCTTACACTTCAAAATAGCATGGCTGCATCCCAAGCTGTCCTTTCGAAATGAACTTTGGCCCACTGTGGGGGTGCTAGCACAGCCCATCCTTGGAACAAGGCCTGGATAACACCACCTGTTAAGATAAGGATATGACTGTAAACAGCACGTGTGGATCCAATACACAAATCTGCCTGCAGGGAGCCCCAAAACTCATCATGTTAAATAGGAAGATGACCATAAACTGCAGTAAACTGTAACCAAGGAATTACAAAGACTTTTGAAACAGAGAGGGAATCAGTCTGAAAGGAAGCACACAAAGAAAATTTGTAGCAGAGATTGAGGTCTGGAAGTGAARGCACCAGTAATCAAAACCTAATTTGATTGAGAATTKAAYGTGAGAGCCTCTTTAATATTGGGGTTTTAATGCAAGTTGCTCAGTGGTACATCCAATTCACCTTGTTTTGACATCTAATTCAGTGTGCAGTAAGGCCACGGTACTAAAGAAATTTCCTGACTACACTAACGAGGGAGGAGGCAGCATCTTGGAAAGGTTCCAAACAGGTATCTCCGCCAGGGCCAGCCAAGCAGAACTTTCCTCTGGAGGTCCTCAGGGACATCTTCCCACCACCAAGGGGATGGAGGKACTGCCTTTAGCAAAATGGCTTTACTAGCTGCTTGAAACATTGGTTCAAGTTAGTTGTCTAAATCCGGCAGACTGGATCTCAGCCTGAGATTCCTCTGGGACTAATCTAACACATAGTAAAGAATCTGGAAATTATCCCACTTGTTCCACTGAGTTTCAAGGGCTTTTTAAAAAATCTGTCTGTCTCCCTTTCTTCTCTCTTGTGATTAATATAGAGTACACGAGAGGAAGAAGTGTTTAAATACATAAATACATATATATAAATACATTCTCACGTGGAGAYCAATATTTACTTTTTAAAATTTTTATAGGGGCAAAGAGAGCAAGAGGCCTTTTGAGAATGCTTCAGTGACAGTTGCCTGCTCTTCAGCCCCATCTACGGAGAACAGGGCACTGCAKAAACTCCCGGGCTGGCTCTGAAGGAACGTGGTCTGACAGGACCAATATTTGTGGCTGCTTTAATTGCATGTGATGTGGTACATTAACGTAACAGTCATAAAGTGTAGAACAACAGTCATAAAGTGTAGCACAGCATTTAAAGTCTGGATATTCTCAATGGAGACTCAAAGTAGTCTAAGAAAAGCAGGTAGAATAAAAAACATACCTTGCACATACTTTACTGCCTTTCTACGGCATGTAAGGCTGTAAGATTCTCTTGTTGTTCAGGAAAATAACAATAAAAAAGGAGGTTCTCAAGAGTTTAAAATATTAATTAATGTTAAAAGCAACAGTTTTGAGATTAAATAATTTCACATGTTACCTATAACCATATTGTCAAGGTTGCTTTGGCCTATAAATTCTTTACATTTAATCTTTCTGTAAATTTAACATTAGGCCTACGAGGAGATCTAGGCATGACACCAGCACACCTAACTTGCTCTCTGTCATCTAGATCCTTGAAGCAGCTACTCACTTAATGCCCACTCAGGCCATGACAATAAAGTTGCAGCTAATTCTTGAAGTGATATCATTCTCAAAAAAATAATACTTAACAAATGTTTGCTGGATCTGGGCTAGAGTCAGGTATTTCCTCATGCGGCAAATGAAAGAAAATTAGAGCCTCAAACGGGATTCACAACAGACCACTAACTGAATGGGGACATATGAAACACTGAAGGCTAACTACTAATCTTCAGGCTATGTAGGGCCGAATTTAATGACCTGAGTTCCCTTTCAAAACGTTGGTGTCAAAATAACCGTATTTATCATCAAGTGGCTTTCTCACTCTCTCTGTTTAAATCATGGCCAGTAGTGACGGTACTCATGTTTCATACTGTACCCATATATGGCCCACAGAACAATCCCTGTTCTCTGGATTATTGTGATATTTCAGCAAATGACTATCTATTGAAAAACACTTCAGGAGTTTGTTATGATTTCTTCTGCAGCTGAAGTAGAGGAAAGCTTGCATATTCAATATCATTTTCAATGCTGTATATATTACTTTTGTAACATTCTCTTCCCAGGGTTCCTGGTCTTGGGGTTGATCTCACAGTAAGCATTTACTGACATCTATTTATAATACTTTCAAAAAAAGAAATAGCTGACAGCAGGTGTCTGGAAACTTTTATCTGATTTGAGTTTGGAGATCCATCTTCCAGCTATTTGGCTTGGCAGAGCTAAGCCAGCTCCGTCCTTCCCAGCTTAGAACCACAGTTCTCCTCCTCAAAACTTTGGTAAATCCACAGGATGTTCTTCTTCTGTATCATATGGTACAATCCCAACAAAACATGACTTTTCCTCCCCCTCTTCCCATCCCATGATTCTCCTTCTAGGAGTTCAGCTGCCTGTGATTCAAGGCTTATTTTTGATACAGTCCAGCTGTGCAACTTCAGCTTAAACTTTTGAGAAAATGCTAAGCAAGGAGAAAGAGCAGTGAGAAAATAAATAGATTAGAATCAATCAAGTCACAAAAGATAAAACTGGAGGGAGAAGTAAGTTCACGGTGACAGGCAAAGGCAGAAACTCAAGGATTCAAGGTAAAAACCACTGACATGAAAAAGTATAAACTCCTCAGTAGAAAACAGGGAGCTGGAAGATGGCAACTCAGCAATGTTGAGGCCAGCCTATGCCCAAGAGCAGCAGAGGCTGATGCTCCCTATTACAGTGGTGACTGCCAGCCAGCAAAGTCTAACTGGGTGTCTTGTTGGGAGTGCTGAGCATCTTAATGCTTAGTCTAGCACCTAATGCTTAGCCTCTTAGATGCTAAGTATCTGTTGTACTTGTTATCCAATAAAGAATTGCTTTGTGCTCCTTTGTTTTTATGCATGACCCATTTGCAGAGTCCGTCTGTTTGCACCTGGTAAAAGTTTTCTGAGCATAAAGAACCAGGGAGACAGGGTAACAACCTGGAAAAACACAGCTCTGCGCTGTTGTAACTTAAGCACAGTTATATAGCATTACATTGAATACATTTAAATCATTAACATATTTTTACATTGCACATTTCCTTCCCAGATCCCGGTAACTATTACACTTAAGAAGTGATAGTATAATGGCTTATAAATCTACAGCTGCCTAACTAGGGACACATGTCAATCTAGCTCTGTAACACAGGTTCAGAAGTGTCCCAGAGGAGTTCAGAGTCCGAAAAGCACCAAGTCCAGCACTACTCTCTTGCAGGGAGGACATACACAGACTTAGCAAAGACAAAAGATTTTTGAGACATATTCCCATTTTACTTTGGCTGTCACTTGGAGCAAAGAATAGAAGGGGAAGAAGCAACATTACCAGTATAGCCACAAAACACCCCTACAGTATAAATCTCATGTTCTGTGTCACTGCCTGTGGAAGAGTGATGACACAGCACGAGGTGGTTCAACATTTCTTAAATCTGGACGTGCACCCCATGAGGAGTAATGCCTGATAGGCCACAATTGRCTGACACAAACCATCTTAAGCCAAAGCTTTCACATTTAGGTGCCTAAAATTAGRAACTAAATCTTTTGTTGTTATTGTGAGATTTTGTTTCATTACCTACTCTCTAGTGGGTAAGAAACAGCATAAAACAATTATGTTAGTCTGAACATTAAAAAAAAAGTGACTTGTGATTTTTGGCATATATAAAGTTGTCAGAATGTTCCCTGWCCTGAAGCAGTGGCAGTAGTTTTTGGATCTTTGTGAATATCCTGCCTTCCTCTGCTGGTATTTATTTGGTATTACTTCCTTTGTGTATAATACCAATTTTCTAAAGCAGAAGATGCCAAAGTAGAATACTCTGGAAGCAGCATATTAATGTATCATGCCTCTTATTTATGCACCTGGGGCTTCTTCAGATTTTTCTTTTATTTCCATATAAACGTGAACTTTTCAACTTGGATAGTCTCACAGAGGGCTGGTGTTTTTTTTCTTAAAAAAAAAGACAATATTTGCCAGTAGAAACATATATCTTAAAGTCATTCATGTTCTGGCATACAAAGTCTCACAGCATAATGGTTATTTTAAAACTTACTTTTTTTTTTTACCTCTCTACATTCAACTGATTATGTYCATGGAAACTAGCCCTAATTGTAGCTTAACAGGCAGGCCATGTTTTCCATCATTGGCACATACTGATGTAACACACTGGGGAGTAGCACAGAACCAAGCTGCTGTTTTCTGTTATGCTGCAAATCAGAACAAGATTGGTATTTCTGATGAATCATTTTTGCAAGTGGCCTACACAATTCCATGCCAGATTATCATGTAATAAATAAAAACACCACCAAAGATCAGCATGGATCGGGGGTGGAGGCGGGAAGGAAAAAAGATGGATCGTCTTTTAAGGAAGACGTTTGTACATTGGCACTTACTAAAGTGGTCTTCAAGACTGAAGTAACTTTATCCAGAAAAACCTTGAGTATTCTGCCTGTAGGTGCAGAGACATAATACCCTTTCTTTCACCCTTCATGCAGGACCATGATGTGGAGCCTGTGATGCACTCTGGCACTGTGTCAACAGCACAAAGTGCTCATACTGCTGCATGGAAAATAGAAAACTCCCTTCTATGAAAGAGCAAATCTTCCTCCTCTTCTAAACTACACTCATTTTTCCTTATGAAGTTCCCAAAGCGCCTTTCAATGGCARCTCTTCAGGCTGCTGCAGAGACGCATATCCCATAGCAGTAGTGTAATGAAGTCTCCAAGCTGTGCTTTTCTCCATGTCTCAAGAACAACTGTAAGACTTGGGACTGCTAACCAAAGAGAAAGTCTGCCCAGAGAGCTTGGGAAAGTCATTTTTGCCAGCAAGGCACCATCAAGAACCATCAAGATGTATAGAGGAAAGCACGAGCAGGAAATTCTCCAAAGGAATAGCAGCATGCAAGTGAGCTTGCCAGCTCCTGCTAGCCATGGCAGATTTCTCTGCTCAGACAGAGTAATCTGAGCAGGAGGAGGTTGGTCAGGAAGCCMCTTTCTCCTCCATGCTCCTTTCCCAGCCTCAGTAGCTCCAGATTTGGGTCAGAGTGGCATGCATAATGTTCCTGTGAGCTCTGGGCTCTGCCAGTGAGTCACAAACCACCTTCCCTCAAGGACCACAGGTCTGGTTCATTTCCAGCCTCTAACTTGCTGTGTAGAGTTTTGCGTGAGAAGCTGCCTACAATGTCACTTTCCTGTTGTCTAAAAACACATTTAGTGCCGTATACCTAGCCTTGGGTTCTTGCTTAACGGATGTATGAAAAGGATAAATTACATTTTATAATCAGCCTGAGTTAGACGTAAGGCAGCAGAAACAAGGCACCCACTTCAAGGAAATGGCTCCCCAGACGCCCCTTGCACTTGTGCCCCCAAACCCACGGCAGGTCTCCGCACTAGGCAGTGACTCACGAGGGGTGAAGCGGGCAGCCAGCCCGCACGGACCGTGCAGCCGGGAGCGGCTGCTGACTCCACGGACCAACGAGGGTCCTCCCAGGAGGCCAAGGAGGGCTTTTGATGGAGCTCGCTCAGTGTCAGCGGCTCCCGCCCACAGCGAGCGAGCAAGCGAGGGGTGTTTCGGGCTGCACAAGGTGAGCCAAGCTGCCTGTGCGGGAGCCAGCGGTCGCTGTGCAGCTGGTGTGGTTCGCAAGGCCCTCTGAGACCATTGCCTGTGGTGCCTGGTGGGAGCACCAGTGAGATTTTTGTCTAGACTGCTGAACACGATGCTGTTTCTAGGCTAAAACGTGGGCTAGCTAACGGCACTGCAGCATCACCTCACTGCTGTCCTTCCAGCGGCTGTTTTCAGAGAGGCTGTCCCCCGTCTGACTGACTGGTCAGAAAGACCTTGGAAAAGCTAYACAAATAGATAACTTATACAGAGTAGATGCTAAGGTCAGTTTCTAATTACTAGCGTTATTTCTTTTCACTTTAGCCCATGTTTTGACTGTGAAAAACTGCCCTAAACCATCTGTGATGCCTCCCCTGTGACTCTGTCTTCTAACTTAATCTGTGAAAGCATCAAGTGTAATCCAGGAAGGAGTTCATTTGGTGTGCATACGCCTCAGCAGCAGATCACCTGCAGTGTGCAGCCGCCACAACCTCTCAGTAACACTTCTGGCTCCAGGAGTATTTTTTTTTTCTCCTCCCTGGTCAGAATTAGCAGGAACTGGAGGCATTTTACTAGGCTCCCCAGGTGGAGACTGCCTTGGCCCATAGTGTTTCCTCAGACGTCTCTGTGGTAGACCAGCTGCCCTATAGCTCAGATGATAGATCAATTTTTCATCATGCAAAATGCCACTGATAACTGGCTTTGTTGTCTCCTGGCTGACCCTGGTCTAGAGCAACAACTGGCATTATCCTGTTAACTTTGTGTTGACTGTTGCTTGGGTTAATCCCTATTCACTTCTCAAAAGCTAAATGGCACCATTAGAAGACAATAAATGTTTGCCAAGGGGAGGGAGCATTCCAGCTCTTGTTGAATGGTGTAAGAATTAATCAGCTAAAGTATTAAGATTTTAGATACCACGCTGATGAGTCTGCAATGTTCAGACAGATAAGATGAGCCTTCTATCAATRTAGTTTTGATCTCTGGCCTTTTTCAGCCCACTCTCTTTTTTTTTTTTTCAGAGGTGTAAAATGAACTTTAAAGCTTCTGTTGTGAACCCCCCATCAGACTTTTCTGCAGCCCTTAAGCTATGAAAAGATATCTTATTTCCTTATTAATGTTACAAGATGTCTTTTATATTAATCAGGCATCCTATTGTTATTCACTGAAGGATTCACCGCCTTTAAGAAAAACTCCTTCTAAAACATCCTAAGAGGAAAAAAAAAAGCTAGAAGAATTGCAACTTTATGTTGCAATAATGTTCACCTTATTTATAAAGTTGTTTTTTAATTCTACTTTTTTATTCTGCTACATTGGATGATGTAAAACTGACACTAAACCTGGAAATATAATCATAATGTTACAATACTGGGCATTGGAGATTAGCTGTAAAAAATCATCCAAGCTTCAGCACATGTGCTTTCCCAATGACACCGCTCATTCAATTGCTTTTTAGCAGTCTCCCAACAGGAAACACTGATTTGTTTAACTCTATTAAGCTTAGATAAGAAAGGTAAATAATATGTCTACCCAATATAAGATGACTGCTCCAAAATAAGTTTGACATTGGCCAATAATCACTCTAACATTTTTGTGGCTTTAGCAGCTTTGGAGCCTGTTGAATGGCACAATGGGAAAAAAGCGAGAGAAAGAACACCCGTCTGTTGCTGTAGCCTACTCAGGATGAATTATTAGGAAGGACAGCCAACATTCTGGCTAAAYGCTAACAGATGTGCAGCGGAGTGTGCCATTTAGATACTGGTGGCTTGCTGCGGAGCGCGAGGAAGTGGCCACAGTGGGTGGCAATAGAGTTGGTGTTCTCTGTGGGGAACGCCTGAGCAGGGCCAGCTTCCCCCAGGAACCTGGTGCAGCTGCTGATCTGCGTCCTGGCTATAGGAAGCCCTGCATCATATCTAGGCACCCAGTCTAATCCTGTTACCTGATGTTTCGKGTTTCTGCAAGGAAATGTCTTGTTACCCTGCATGTTTTTGATAGCTACCCTAGCTGTAAGGCAGGAAAGTGGGCTCGGGCCTTCTGAGGGGCACCAACAGCCCTGAGACTGCTCCATCAGGCTGGAACTGGTGCAGACCAGTCATCAAAGCCAAGGGAACTGAAGAGGGATGGCTCCCTCAGCTGACTGAATTCACCCAGGATGTGATGAAGTAACAATTTTGACATTGACATGTTTAGAAAGGGTCTTTGTGTATTCACTCATTCATTTTGGTGTAAGATGGGTCTGGTATCCATTAAATGCACGTCTGGGATGTGTTGGGCAGCAGGGTGGCGTGACAAAACAGACTGGCTGCTTCACCTTGTAGACATCTGCCTGTTGTTTTCCAGCGAGACTGTTCTTCAGCTTCTTGGCATGTATATTACAGTAATATTGCTGTGTGTTGAAACCTAACAAAGCCATAGCAAACTGGTTGAATGCTTTGTGGTTTTCAGAGCTTCAGTGAAAGGGACAAAAACTTTTTCAACACAAAACCATTAGCATGAAGTGATGCAGGAGGTCAGTWGAGGAGTGCGAAAAACAATAGTGAAGACCCACAACAGGAGGTGAGATTAACTTGTGAGCAGACAACAAGCCCAAGTTTGCTCAGAAAAAGCAATGATTGAACACACTTGATGAATGGAGACATTCTTATCACAAATTGGTCGCTATAAAGAGCAGAACACAGCCTATCAGCAAAATATTTCGCATCTCTCTGAAAAGATTTGAGAGTGAATCCTGACTCACAGAGGACAGGGAAAGATGTCAGCCGGTCACTGAAGTTCTGCAGGAATGACACTCAGGGGACTAGTTTATCTAAGCAAATCTGGTGTAAAGAGTGCAAACAGCTTCTGCAGATGACATAGCACTGTTGTTTTTTGTTTTTTTCAACTAGACAATTTGATTTAGGAAAAAAATCATCACAAAAGATTGAAATGACTTCTTCCCAACCTCRGCCATGTTTTTGTATGGGTTATATTGTCTCCTGTAGTCTCCCTGAGAGTCCCATCATCCATTAGCCTAGTACTGAATGTCTGTTCTTTATCCACTCTGTCTCTTCACCTTCATTCTGAAGGTCTGAAAAAAACAAAGCTTCTTTTTTTTTAACCTATTTTYACTGGTCAAATCTATGTTCCTAGAGACAAGCAGTTAATCACTGGAAGCTGGAATTCTCATCCATCACTTTGGTTTCTTGCCTGCCAGATGAGACTGGACAGCACTGTGTCTAAAAGGCTCATAAAGCCCATGGAACTACATTTTTAAATGATTGCTCACAATTTGATGAATTTCATAATTCACAGAAGAAAACATTCCAGTCGAGAGACTGGAGGACCCTCAGAGTAGCTTGTCTAGGGATGCTGTGGMCTGTTCTCCAGCTGAGGTCTGTATGTAGAGGTTACACAGGCAGCAATCAGGAGCAACATAGGCAGGGTTAGTRTTACTTGGAGGCTTGGGTGCCTAGGGACCCCTTTATGTTCATCCTAGCTGTCTGACTGCCCGATGGAGGATCAGGACCTGCCCCATCTCACTGGGAAGACACTGCATGCTTCTCTGGCCATAAACTCATTAGCCTGATGTTCCATTTATGCTTAGGTGAACTTACGAACTTTTTATTTTATGGATGTCTTAACAGCAGTGAATGGAGGGATTTGGCTTCTCCTTACAGTGTGACAGATTTTATTAAAGAGACCACAAGAATTGGATAGGTAGTCTCTATTCAAAGTCCAAGTTTAAACTGCTGTGAAAACATCTGTTTTAGTTTGACTCTTGCAGGTGGGAATGTTCGTCCTAGTATGTCAATGAGGCAACTAGTACTGAGTTTGAAATCAGTTTAGGGTCAGAAATACAAATAAACAACTCATAGGTTAAAATACAGCAAAAACCATGCCTGTGCCTGCCATCCAGCTCAGTTTGTCACCAGCACGACTCTCATAGCCATTCGCAGATCAAGGTTCATGGTGGGACCAAATGCATCTGTGAACTCTACCTTTGCAGGGACAAGGGCATCAGTTTCAACACTCCTTGTGTGTTATATAGTAATAATAAGAGTAGGACCTAAAAGCTTCAGCTACTTTTCAAGCACTCAGTTCATGGACTGTCAGGCCAAGTCAGCTGTATTTTCAGGGTGTTTCCCCTTCCTTTTGGACTTAGTCCCCTGTGACTTTGTACTGTGTACGCACTCTGAACGTGGGTCTCCGTGGCTACAGAGGATGAAAGGTGATGCCACCTTTGCTCACCAGGGAGACATGGATTTATCTGTGGATGTACAAAAGAGCTGGGAGAGGGAAAGGGAATTAGATAAACTTCCCACCAAGTAGCGCTGTGTGGGTAGCAACCATACATGCATGAGACTCTTCCAACTGGCCTGTCTGTTTCAAATACCAGTATTTGGAGATTCYTTTTTTTTCTTTWTTTTTTTTYTYTTTTTTYTGTTGAGTAGCCTAGAATCTGTTCATTATATCACCTGCATCACTTTGACCTATTGCAAAATGCTGATAAAGTACTGGAACAGGGACTAGAAATGCCATTGCAGAATGTAATTTGGAATTACAAATGAGTTGGACTCTAAAGAACATCACATTTAACTGTTTTATCTCACTTTTTCCCTATGCTCTGAAGTTAAGAAAGAAACCTGATCTGYGTAGCTGGCTCCAAACAATGTCTCCATAATTCATCTAGCTGGAAGCAGGGCTTTTGCCTCTGTTTTTGAACAGCTGATATAAATCAGTAGACATCCACTGATTTCAAAATTTCTACTRTTGGTTTATGCTCTGGCCCATTTTGTGTGCTGCCATTCCTCAGCATGGTAGGTGGTGAAGGCACAAGGCACACAAATTGCTGTTTTAKTTCCCCTTTAAAATGGGTCCAGACCTTAAGGCAATCATGTTCATGTGAATTTGGGAGCTGTTTTATCCTATTCTTTTGGTAGAGGGGAATTGTTCAGGAAGAAAGGGTGGGTACATGGATAAAAGTTCATTCTATCAGGGGTGAAGTTCTTTATAGGCACGTCTCACCCTAGTAGTCAGGGCCTTGACATTTCTTCCATAAAAGCTACTTAAGTATATTTTTCTGCTGCTCAGCCTTGTTATATTAGGACTTATTCAAAGTTAAGAAGCACTTTTCTTATTCTTGTTTTTTAAGTGACATGCATAATAGAAYCACATTTTTTGACAATGGCAGAAGACTAAATCTGATTTGTTCCTTCCAGAGTGTTAAATAGTATCAATTGGCATGTGTTCAGCATAGACTCCCTGTTACTTGGAAAATGTGATACATGTTCAGTTGTCTGCATTTATGAGCAATCAATTAGTTTCTTTTTCTTTCTTTCTTTTTGTTTTCCCACGTGGTCAGAAATGCTGCCTTATAATTTGCTCTGTGTTACCTCTTGCTGAAACAATTCCATTTTATTCATAKTTTGATCGATTACATGCAGAATTTCCCCTAGAATGGAAACTATTATTTTTCACGTAATTACCTTTGATATTTGCAGTWACCCAAATTCTTTTAAATGTACAAAATAATATAGGAAATTAGTCACAGAGTRGAGTACATGATGCATGATTGTTTCCTAAATCTGGCTAGGTAACAGCTTGCTTCTCCTGCTAGAATACTTGAGAATGCAGACTACTTTCTTATCCTAAGTCAAAAAGAAAAGACAAATATTTCYGTATATTGAGAATCCAAAGCACATTCTCACCAGAGTCAAACTCTTACTTTTAGTATAAATTCACATTTCAAGGTAAAAAAAACCTGTTTGAGTGGAAATAATAAGCCTTTTATTAGGAAAGACTGGCACCTCCAAGTGTAATTTAATAAYTGCTGTCTTATTAGCAACTTTGGCTTTCATTGCCAGGTTTTTACCAATGGCAATATGATTGGCTAAAGAGTTTCCAACTAAATGTAAGTTTGATGCCTACACTTGCATTTCTGTTCTTTCACCCAATTCCCAGGATTATCTATCCTCATGTTTCAGTTACAAAACTAAAGCAAATCTATTTTCCCAGTTCTTCAGCACTACAAGTGCACTTTCTGTACTGCTATGCTAGATGTCCCAGCCACACATTGATCTGGGCTCTTTATATGTAGCATGGCCGTGCAGGAACTTGTTCTTTGAATGTATATTGAAAGTATTTGTCATGAAGATAAAGGATTTATAATTTATTCATGAGACAACTCTTTTCAATCTTTCTTTCACTTCTCTTCTGTGTTAAAAACAGTTTGGTTTGACTTTATTTAATTTTACATATCTATATGCATATACATTCATCATCTTCCATTTTCCCTGGCACAAACCCRCCACTGAAAAGTATCCTGCTTTTTCTCTAGCCTCATAAGGATTCTGGTTCATGTTTATATTATATCATATAAAGGAAGAGAATAATATTACTCTCTGCCCAGAATTTAGCAAAAAAAACTTAGCTAAATAAAACGTTTTCTACTAAAAATCACATCTAACCCACACACCTAGCTGCAGATGTCTAGTTTCATAAGTCATCTGTTTTTCTAGTAATTTAAGAATGCAGCATAGAGGGAGTTTCTCCTTTAGATGAATACTCTGAGGTAAATATGATATGAAAAGCAAAAAAGTAGATTAAATTTTTGCACAGCTCTAGCTTGAAAGTGTTGGACTGTTGTTCAGAAAACACTATAAGACAACAAAAAATCCCCACCATGATTGTTGTATTTTATGGGAGTAATTGCACTTGTTTTCACCATGAATCTACTGGCCCAGGAGCTATGCTKCTTGTGCAGATAACATGATAGCTGCATTTGTTATCCTCATCGCTTCAGATCATGACAGCACAAAATTTCTATCCATATGGGAGAAAAGGAAAGGTCACTGCTGAGTTTGGGGGTCTTTCTGAAGAGTTTCTTTGAAGCCTGAGGGTGAGCAGGATCCACAAGTTTCAGGTAATGTAGGATTCTGCCAGGAAACAGCATGGGCCTGGGCCTACAATGGCTTTTTTTTTTTTTTTTTTTGCATGAGAAAATCATATTCATAACAAGATACCAATTTATATAATGAAACTAAACCCCGGCTTGTTGAAAGTTTTCACCTTACCATTCATTTTTTTTTCCTTATGTCTCCAGCAGATGTGTAGCTAGTGGAATCACTGCAGGGATCTGCAAATGACCTTTTCACCATTGTCTGTTGAAAATGACATTTTCAACATTATCTAGATTATTAAAATAAAATAACTTCATATTAATTTATTACCTTCTGGAATCAACATATTTGCTTGTGCACCTTACCCCCACTCCCTGAAAGATTTAGGTACCTAAACAGTATGGTTCACGGTAGCATCACAGAGTCACACAACAGTTGAGACTAGAAGACGTTTCTAATGGTCATGTAGTCCATCTGTGCTCAGGACCATGGCCAGTTGGATTTTTTAATTTCTGCAAGGAACAGAGTCTCTGTAACTGTTCTGGGCAACCTGCTCCAGTGTTCAATTGGCCTTTACTGCAAAGTGGGTTTTTGTGTTCAGGTGAATCTTTTTGTGTCCTGATTTGTGCCCATTGCCTCTTGCCCWGTCACTGGACACCATTAAGAAGAATCTAGTCCTATCATCTTCATACCCTTCCCTCAGGTGTTTGTTCTGATAAGATCCACCTGAGCCTTCTCTTCTCCAGGTTGAGCAGTCCCAACACTCTCAGGCTTTCTTCATGTAAGAGATGCTCCTACCTTGCTAGCTGAGTCACTTTGTGATAAACTGTCCTCTAAAGGTGCAGTTTTCTCCATTTCTTGTACTAATACTATTGTCCTTTGTATAAAGGACAAATTTGATGTGTATCATTAGCACAGGCACCTAAGCCCCACTCAAGCATTCCATGTGAGTGTCCTTGCTTAGAGTGCAATGCAAGTAAAATGCTTCTAACTAGGAAGGCTGGCTTATAGTATGCTGAGGCATCTTGCTATGGATTAATAGCCATGAGTCTGAGCCCCCGCAACTCAAGTGCCAATAGATTTCTGGGAAGTCAAAGTCCTRCTTTGACTTTGAGTCCAGAACCTCATGATCACAGGCCCTGGTCCTTATGGGGGACCTGATGTCTGCTGGGATAATCACACAGCTAGGAACAGACAGTCCAGGAGATTCCTGCAGACCATTGCAGATAACTTCTTGATACAGGTSGTTGATGAACCAAGAAGGCGAGGGGTGCTGCTAAACCTGATACTAACAAAGAGAGATGGCCTAGTGGGTCATGTRAGCTTGGGCTAGGAGCTGTTGGGTAAACTTAATGAGAAAAAGAGCACATACATAATGTGGAAGAAGGGCCAGACCACATGGGAAGAATATAGGAACGYTGTCAGAGAATGCAGGGATGTGACGAGGAAGGCCAAGGCCCATATGAAATTAGAGTTAGTGAAGGATGTCAGGGGCAGYAGGAAGGGCTTCTATAAATACATCAGCAGCAAGAGGAAGACTAGGGAAAATTATAGCCCGCTGCTGAATGGGGAAGGTGTCTTGATGATGGAGGATGCAAAGACGACACAGTTACTAAATGCCACCTTTGCTTCTGTTTTTACTACTAAGGCTAGTCCTCRTGAWCTACAGAGGCTGGATATGAGAATCAGGACAGAGGAAGACTTTCTGATAGTCAAGGAGGATTGYACTAGGAATTATTTAGGCAAACTGGACGCCCATAAATCTGTGGGCCTGAATGGGATGCACCCAAGAGTGCTGAGGGAACTGGCAGGGGTTATTGCTCAGCCACTCTCCGTTATCTTCGAGATGGAGAGCAGGGGAGGTGCCAGAAGACTGGAAGAAAACCAGTGTCACACAGGTCTTCAAAAAGGGCAAGCCGAAGGACCCAGGAAACTACAGGCCAGTCAAGCTCACCTCCATCCCTGGAAAGGTGATGGAGCAACTCATCCTAGAGACCATCTCTAGGCATGTGAAGGAAAAGAAAGCGATCAGGAGTAGTCAGCATAGATTCACCAAAGGGAAGTCGTGTTTGAGAAACCTGATAGCTTTCTATCAGGTGACTGGCAGGATGGATGATGGGAGAGCTGTGGATGTTGTCTACCTTGTCTTCAGCAATGCTTTCAGCATGATGTCCCATAACATACTCATAGGAAAGCTCCAGAAGTGTGGATTGGATGAATGGACAGGGAGGTGGATTGAGAACTGCCTGGAYGGCAGAGCTCAAAGGGTGGTAAATGAGGCCAAGTCTATTTGAAGGCCTGTGGCCAGTGGTGTCCTCCAGGGGTCAATACTGGGYCCTGTGCTGTTCAGCTTATTCATCAATGGTTTGGATGAGCGCATGGAGTGCATCCTGGGCAAGTTTGCCGATGACACCAAACTGAGGGGAGTGGCTGACACTCCAGAGGGCTGTGCTGACATCCAGAGGGACCTGGACAGGTTGGAGAGTTGAACAGAGAGGRACCTCATGAGGTTCAACAAGGACAAGTGCAGGAACCTGCACTTGTTGAGAAGGAATAACCCCAGGCACCAGTACAGATTTGGGGTTGACCTACTGGAAAGCAGCTCCACAGAGAGGGATTTGGGTGTCCTGGTTGGCAACAAGTTAACCATAAGGCAGCAATGTGTCCTTGTGGTCAAGAAGGCCAAAGGGATCCTGGCCTGCATCAGGAGGAGCATTGCCAGCAGGTCAAGGGAGGGGATCCTGCCCCTCTCCTCAGCTCTGGTCAGGCTGTGCTCTTTAGCCTGGAGAAGACTGAGAGRAGATTTGATCAATATGTCTAAGTACCAGAGGGGATAGTGTAGGGAGGAGGGGACCAAACTCTTCTCGGTGACGGCCAGTGATAGGACAAGGGATAATGGGCACAAGTTGAAACACAGGAAGTTCCATCTCCATATGAGGAAGAACTGCTTTCCTGTGAGGGTGAAGGAGCCCTGGCACAGGCTGCCCAGAGAGGYTGTGGAGTCTCCTTCTCTGKAGATCTTCCAAGCCCACCTGGATGCCACCCTGTGCCACATGCTCTAGGGGTCCCTGCTGGAGCAGGGGRTTGGACTAGATGGTCTCTAGAGGTCCCTKCCAACTTTAACCATTCTGTGATTCTAACAGGCAACAAAAATCCATGCAGGTGCTATATTCTTTTGCATGCTGTGGGCACTGATGCCCCTTAATTAGATATGGCTTTTTTGGCCAAGTAGAGCACTGTACTGTACACTCGAAGGAAGATGATTCAAGTGCTAAATATCTCTATTCCATATGAAGAAAGCAGGTCAGTTGTAAGGAGATGGCTATAATTCAAACTGCTACAATGAAGTAATATCGCAGCCGAGAATAAGGAAATAGCAAGTTAGAGAGTTCTTAAATTAGATATTGCAATTTGATTAGATTTTTCCTCCAGCAGGAGTTGAATAACAAATGGCATGGAATCATTTAGAACAGGTGAATCTAATTTCYCTCTACAGAATGATGATAGACCTTCCAGATTGCAGGGTAGCAGTACATGAGTACAGAAACATCTCTATCTTGACTGTAACAAGGGTTTTGACATTATGCATCACACCAAGCAAACAGGCTAGGAAAGCATAGCCCTGTTGGTATGTGAAACCCTTGAAAGTTCCAAAAGATTCATAACTGTCCTGTGGGATGACGTATCAAGAKCAGTTCCCCAGGACTGTATCTTCCCTAGGCTCTCTTTAGCAGTTTCATGAGAAAGAAGGAGAGGGAATTAAACAGACAGTACATTTGTAGGTAGCAYGTTTTAGGGAAATCATAGTAGCACTGGAGGTAGGAAAAAGATGTAGAGGATTTGGAGAAGAGGTCCAAAAATACAGTGGTCCCATGTGAAGCCACTAAGAGCAGATTTCTAGACCTAAATGGAAAGGTAAGTTCACACTGGGGAATCCAATTAGTTGGATAGTATTTCTCCAAGAAAAAAAAAATGTTCTGATAGAAAAAAATCCCAATGGAAGTGATTCAGGTACATGGATAACTAGTTCCCATGGAGAAAACAAGCAAGGTTCTGTTGCCTATTGTTCAACCTTACAGCAAGAACAACAAACTAAAATGTTAGTTGATTTTTATGACACATTTCAGTGATTTGAAGAATGCATCCTAGTCAGCAGAGRGAGAGATGACCATTAAGCCGCTTGCAATCTAGCCTGTTCTTCACCTCCATAAACCAGAATAGAGACATATGAAAAGCCACTTATGAAGACGTGGAGCTCTGCATGGTTGGAGGAAGGCACTGAGAGGAATGTACAGAGCAGGTCAGATGCTTTTCAGTCACCAGCTGAGCAACTCTAGCCAGAACCTTTACAATAAAATTAGTAGAAATAGACTGTCTTTCTATGTAACATAAGTATAGTGGTGATTTTAGTGTTATCTCTGTATAAAATAAAATAATGTGCTTGACTAGGAAAATCTTCCATTAAGACATTCAGGATTGATTTGAAGGTGTTAAGAGATGGAAGATCCACCACATTTTAAGTAATCTGTTCTAATAGTTTAACATTCTCCAGGCTGAGAAACAAAGCGAAACAAAACAAAAGCACTCCTCCTTTTCCTCAGTGTGCATTATTTCCAGCCTGAATTTTCAGCTCTTCTTTCTTTTCCCAGGAGATTAAGAAGCCTTTGAATGATGGGCTTTTTATGGGCCTTTTTTTTTTTTCCTCCAGCATAAGTGTTGATATATTATTCTATTTCTTTCTTTGATAAGTAAACAGATGAATTCTTACTGGTAAATCTAATGCCTTTCTTTCTGGTGGTGCTTTTTGTAACCTTTCCAAGTTCTTGACGTCCTCTTAAAACTACAGTTACCAGAAGTAGATCTGAAGTTGTACTATCTTTTTCCCAGTGTTGTGTACAAAAGTTAATTTACCTCTCAACTCCTACTCCCTGGTCGCCTATTTATTCAGCCATGAACTAGAGAGAGAAGTGACCTCTTGCACCATGAGCCTGGTTCCCTGCTATTCGAATTGCCTAACCACTYATAAGAACTAGCGCTGCTGTAATCTGTCCAACCAAACGTCCGTCAGGGACACTGTCCCGTCTCTGACAGTAGCTAGCCACAGAGACCTGAGGAAAAACCGAATGAGCATACAACCACCCTTTCCCAGTGTATTAGTCACTTTTCAGCAGTTTAAAGACCTCTTAAATGAAMAACTGTACTTTTGTGCTTAATAATCTTTTTTCTTTTTTTTTTTTTTCCTAACCTGATTAGAAAAACCTGCCAGTCTTTGAATATTCCTTCCCTGTTTATCTTCTCTATGCCATTCATGGCATTTCATTCCTGTATCTTTATGTTTCTCTTTCCCAAAATGAATTCTTCTATATTGTCTCACTGTATAGAAGTCATTGCCTGATTTTGTTTATCCCTGTCATTTCTGGCATACCTTTCTGCTTTTACCTTTTTCTTTTGGAAMTGCATGTAGGATTCAAGTGGCAAGTGCTATTGTTGTCCGTTTGTTTGGCCACGCAAGGGAACTCTGCAAAAGGACTCAGCACCAAGACCTAAGTGCATGGCTTAGGCATTTAAATGGACAAGCCAGATTTCCAGAACTCGGCTTGATACCCACTATGTTCCTCTGAGYTAGTGGAAATTGTGAGTTGTTCATCTGAACCTTGCTGTGGACATTGAGCACTTTGGAGCTAATCTTTAGAATATAAATATATCYTGGTTACAGCATGTTTTCATGAACAGCAACAGAAAGAAAAAAAAATCCTCTAACTCTCTCACATTTTTTAATGCTGAGGTTAAATATGCAATCATGGTTAGGCAGGAAGAGGGTGTGCAAACTCTCTGCAACTGTATCATTTCATCATTTTTATGAGCAGTGGGGATTATTTTTTGCAAAGAACACTATGCATTATAAAAACATCTGAATTTTAGAAGCACATTTCCTGGCATCTAAGACCTCAGAAATATTTCTTCTTTTCTTTCTGTGCTTTCTAATTAGRATTTTTCACAAGCAATTTCTCATGGAAGCTATGACTAATTATACTGAATGTAGGCAACATTTATATTCTCTATGGAAAATAGTATATTTTTTACAACAACAGTGGGAATGTTGAATTGTTTTGCTGATGCTGATGTATTCCCTAGTAACAGATAGGGATATAGTTAGGGATATGGTTTTAGTTCTTTTTAAACAGAAGGCTTTTTATTGTTACAACCCTTATTCTTTGCCACGGATCATAACTTCACTGAAAGGCCCAAATGTAGAAAGGAACAAATAATGAAGTATCATGAATCCGAGTACACCTACCTGCTGTACTGAACTCAGTCTCGTGTAGAAGTCACAGTATTGTTCTCTTCTGAAATCAGCCAGTCTCCTTTCATTAAGTCAGCACTTGCTTCTTCCTCCCACCCTCTCTTTTTTTCCTCAACATAATTAAATAAGGAAAGTTAGTGTGCTGGGAGTTTGCATGCTTCACTTCCTAACACCTGGTATGCCTCCTCTTCCCTCCTCTTGCTTTTTCTCCCGGCACACAAGTATAGTAGGTTACATAATACAGAAAAGGCAGGAAAGTCCACAGGAGTGCTCCTRCCTAAAGAAACAGAACAATGTGGTCTTATTACAATAAGAACTACTACAGTCCTCCTTTGTCCTTGGTAGGAGTCTGTCAAGTATCWTATAATCATTTGGTGATTAAATGGCAGTGCCACCAAAGAGTTGGCTCTTCAGTGGTACAGAYGGTAACTAGGGCTTTCAGTGCAGGGACTACAGACCCTGAAGCAGTGGAAGAAGGTAGTGGCTGCTGTTGATGCTCAGACTGGGAAATGCCTCTATCATTCAGTGAGCTGTCTCTTCAGTGAGCTCTTTCTTACAGTGAGAAGAGACTTCACCCCAAGGACTAAAATTAAAAGGTTCTCTCACTGTCTGCAAGGTTGCTTAGAGCAGATTCTGCAGGTCTTATTTTYGTGAATGGAGGTCATCATAATTAACGTCAGTAATGTTCTGTGAGCAAAGGGKTTTTGAGAAAGGGAATTTGCCTCTATATTTAGCTACTTTAATTATGTCTACTTGGGCTTATTATCAAAAGCTGAAGAGTTAGCTGATGGAATATTTCTTGTGGAATTGCAGTTTAAAGCCTACAAACATTTTTTCATGTGATGAACATTTAAAAATTTCCATTTGTCCTCTCTACAATAAAATAYTTGGCTGAAGGAAGGTCCTACTAATTTAAGAAAGCACCTACTTTGTGCTTGAATCTTTAAAATTTCCTTGGAGCACTGCTAAACAATAATGCCCAGATTAAAAATCTTTTATTAGGAGACAATGCAGGTGTTATAGGTGCTACTCAGAAGACTTGAGTGCTGTCTTGGGAATAAAGAGACATAAATTATGGCTTTGGCTGTTCTTTCGGATTGCTTACAATGCTGGGGAAGTGACTACACTGTCCAATTTCTAGAAATAATGATAAYTGCTGATCTCTAGAGATGTAAATTCGAACCCATCTTATATCAGACAACTGTCTTTCAATGCTGCAGTTATGCTCACGCTGTCACATTGGTCTGCTCCCTTTAAGCACTGGTAGTGCCACCAGAAATTGTTAGTAACCTCAGGCATGATAGTCTTCATCTGACATCACCTCCAAGAATGCTAGTGTTATGCATCCCTCATCCCATGTCTGTTGTGGCTTTGCTTATATCCTTTCTCAATTGCCTTAAAATCTGACATTAGTAAGTGCTGTAGAAGAAGTTGGTCTATATTATTATTTGGGTCAGCAGCAGGTAAAGGAGATGTCTGAATATTAGTTCTCAGAGAACCTGTCAAAGATATTTTGGGGAAATAACTGTATTTCCAAAGCTAGCAGCTCCTCTCTCTGAAACCACTGGACCTAGCAGTCCATCTGATAAAGTGATGTGGCCAAATACCTGCTCCAAGACTACTGGTAGCAGAAGGAATCCTGAGGACTTTAAATCAGGAGCAATGCTGAATCAGAGCARTCACAGGACAAAGCTCTGCAAGGTGGTCTCAAGGCACAAATAATATTCCCTTTGTTCATTTGGAGTATATAGTCTTTATTTTTTCTATACCTTTTCAAAAGCGAGTTTTGGCAGTATTTGTGTTTTTCTGAGAGGTGAATATTTCACCGGATCAGCRCTGAATCTTTGATATTTTACACTATGGCTGTTTGCAGATGTCCACATAATAAAGCAAATTCCCTTACTGGAGAGTAAAGAAAGAGGTGTCAGGCAGAGGTATTGAAGTGTTAATACCTATGGCCTAACACAAGCTCTGCTGTGCTAGAACCTTATGGAGACCCAAATGACCTGTGAGGAGAGGAAAAAATGGCAATGAGAGAGAACTAGTTAGTTGTGATGATTAAGGTTGTTCCGAGTGACTATTGGTATGTGTGGATCTCATTTTTGGGTTGGAGGCTGTCAGTTGACTCTCCCTTCTGCTGAGCTGGAAGTCTTTCTATTTCCTAATCACAAGAAATTACACAAAAAGGACAAACTAATGAGTGGTGAGGTAGCCTAGTGCTACCTAGAAGAAGAGCTGCTTGTTTTTACAGGGTTGCCTCCTCTCTCCTTCTGAATATTTTTTTCTGATTTTCACTTTGAGGATTTAGGGGAAAACATCTTTGCCTCAATGAAGTCAATGCAATGTTTTGCCCTGGGCTGCAAATTCGTCCTAACCCCTCTGTAGTCATCTAAACAAGGGCAACTTGCCCTGAGGCACAAAGTGAAGCAGTTGCACTGGAGGGTGCTCTGAGCTGGTGCCCTGGCAAGGACTCATGTTGGAGCAAGTCCCCTTGCAGTAGTTGGCGAGTCTTTGTGCCCTTGAATCTGCATCAGGGTCATTACAGAAACCCTGAGTTATCTAGCATAGAAGAGCCTTTGGACCACCCAGGGCTACTTTACTCCCACTCTCACAGCTCTGGCCAGAAGAGATCCCACTCTGCAGCCGATGCCAAACCCAGGTAGTTCTCGCAGCAAATGACTCGGCGGGTCCTGGCTGYGATCAGAAGAGCCCCACATCTCTCAGAACAGAAACAGTCCTATTATTTCATASTACATAGATGTTGCCTTTTTTCACTGTTTTGCAGAAACTGACTTTATATAATACAAATAAATCAGCAACGGCACCTTATCTGATGTTACTGCAGTGCACTCTCAAGTGAATGTTGCAAAACGGCCTGGCTGGGCTCTGACCGTTTGCTTTTGTCAGACCTCCTGACTCAAGWAGAAATGGAAACAAGCACACACAGATTACTTAGAAATGAATAATACTCCAGATGTTGTTAACCCCATCTTCTGTTAGACATCAACAGAGGCATTTGATGGGTGCTGCTATAATATATCTTTAGAGTCTCAAAGGAAAAAAAAWATATATATGGCTTGGGTTCAAAAAGGGAAAAAAAGGACTCAYATGAGTGATTTGTTTTMCTGAWAGAGGCTCATGAAATATTCYYCCTTCAAATTAATCTTACTAAAATCTTAAAAATCAGAAGGGTGCCACAGGGTGTTAGATTAGTAAGCCAGAAGCATTTGCGGTGAACTTCAGCTCCTCTCAACACAACTCAAGCCAAAAAAATCTACGAACAAGCAGATTTGTATTCTTAAGAGGTTTATAACATGGAGGAAACTGCTRTGTGTAACTTTTTCTTCTATCAAAAAAGAAAGAGAAAGAAAAGATTGCAGCTGCAAACAARCCAGAGACACTAAAGCAACAAATGGAGTTTCTCTAAAGGAGAGAAGGAATTCTTTCCGAATCTGCATGTGCTTCTGGAAAATATATGGTGAAGATATCCATGTTCCTCTGTGTAGAAATGACAGTGGATAGGACTGGCAATCCAAAAAGTCACATGGCTGATCATATTTTAAATGCTATTATTTCTTCATTTAGCAAGCCAATTAAATGCATAGCCCTTACTGAGTAGCTGTAAGAGTAATTTAATTTATCACAGAATGTTAGGTCAACAATGCAATAACTGGGCTGAGTAATCCAGCCAGCACCRCTGTGCTATTCAGCTAGGAAAATGGAAAAATATATACCATGTCTGCCTACTYTTTCTCTCACCAAATGCTGGGAAATTTTAGAGATCTTGTCAGCATTCCAGRTTATGAATTTCAAAAGCAAACTGAAAAGTCCGAACCTCTCATGAGAAACATCCTGCCAGTGGCTCCCTTGTTTGTCTCTTCCTGAAGCGTTGGCATGGAGAGCAGCAGAAGCGGAAAGACACACATGAGAATCCCWGGGATTTTTCTTAATTCTTCATATGGGGAAAAAAATATACATTATATTGAAGAAAAAATAGATAGAAAAAGATTATTGTGGAAGGAGGATGCAGAAAAAAACTCGAACTTACTGGACCACCCAGTAAGTACCAAACTCAATCCTTTCCTTCAAATTCTTCCTGGCTTCTTTCCTGGATAGACATGCCACAGAYGGCCGCCTGAGACTATAACAAACCCTATGCACCCTGCCTTCATGGTCAGCAGTTTATAACCACCCAGTCCCTATCTGATTCACATTTCAGCAAAGACTGTCTGAAGAGTATTGGTAAAAGATGCTTCACCTGGAAAAAGCACATCTATTTTGAGTATTAAAACATTTTGCCACCTCTACAATGTAAATGCATGCCTACAGACGTGAGGGAAAACAGCACTCACCCTACAGAGCAGGTCTTTTCAGCATAAAGAAAAGCAGTGCTTTTACACAACAGATGTCCATACAGTTGTTCCATCGTGCCCAGGAACAAGTGCAGGTATAATAATTCCTTTCTATACCTGCCCTCAACAATGCTTTGTTGGTGCAGTCCACATGGCATGAATAGTCTGCTTACTTCTTTGGCTTACTTCTCCTCTCATTGATGTCAGCAGCGTCACTGCCTGCAGTGAGAGGAGACCTGAACAAAATGAGAAATGCACCTGAAATCCCCAGTTAGAATCACCTGTCTTGCCTCGGATTCAGAGATCATCATTGTAATACAGAAACACTAACACACAAGTTGCTCTATGATTAACATTTAATGAGGCCATATGGTTCTTTGTGGATATTTTAATGTTTTTCTGCCTACTTTCACCCTAATGACAGGAATTTATCTGAAATATTCCATTTTTCTTCCATGTCACCTATTTTCCCATGCTGCTCTGTCTTACTGATTTTGGTTAGAGAGTCTCAAGTATGTGCTGTATCAGTTCCAATGCTGACTGGCCTGCTGATGCCTGTGTCCCAGCTGCCAACTGCCAGACCAAACCAAACAGATRTTTACTATGCTCACCCTACATTTTTTTTTTTCATAGACCCTAATCTGGGCTTTCCTCCATTACCAAGGCACTGACTCCACAAGGTTTGTAAAAATGTAATTGTCTTMGAATCCCCTGTCCCTCTGTCAAATTTGATTAGGTTAGACAAATGTTGGTGGGATACATGACAGACACATATGAATGCGATGGACTGAATGAATATGACTCAGGTTCTTAGGAAACAATGGAGTCGTTAATATAGTCTAGGCTTAGACATTTCAAAATTATGATCTGGTTTAAATTACATGTCTTGGTCATTTTTATACTCAGTAAAGAAAGCAAGAATATCAAGCAGATATTTGACCAGGTTTAAGWGCTGAAGAGAAACACTTTCTGGACAAAATATTGGTAGTACTACATAGCATACGAGCAGCTAGTGATTCAGGAACTGCTGATGGCTGACCATTAGTTGAAGCAGAAGCTGTGCTATTGATTGATCCTGGTCACCAGACCTATGGAAGTAGGAGACTACTGAAATGGGACCAAAGCCTGTTCAGTCTGGCTGTGCACCGTTACATCCAGACCTGGGTTTCTGTATATCTACATCTTTTATACTCCAGATTTTGTTTTTTTGTTTTTCAGAAAGAAAATAATGAGTATTGGCCGGGACTTTTGCTCTCTGGCAAAATTAGCAGTGACCCATTCAGACTGTTGGACATAGAGAAGACCCAAGTTGTAATTGGCCCAATGCAGACTGGACACATCAGGTATATGGCATAGGTAGAAATCAACCCTGCTAATCTTGCCCGTGGCAGATTCACTGCAGTTACACTGCAGAGTGCAGGTATAATTGATGTGACGTGGCCAAATATTCTGGGTGCCCTGTGTGTGCAATATGTGTTTCTCTGTCCAGGGAATCYCAAAGGATATACAAGAACTCTCATTATGGTTAGAAATGCTACTGTRAAATGTAAACAAGAGTATTTTAAAAATAATAATTTCAAATGTGCAAAGTTTCACTGGAATAAAATAACACTATTTGTATGACAGGTACAAATGTGTATGACAGATTTGGAGGATGAAAAAAGTACTAGTTTTGCAAATATGTAACTAAGTGAAAGGTTATCAGGAGATTGGTGTAAGCTTGAGCAGGAGGAGGTGAATATTACAGAAAAGCTCAGATTATGCACATATACACACACACACAATCTTTTGCAGTACCAAAATCACAACCAAGGGTGAGTAGATAAGATCTTGCTCCTCTACCAAATATAAAGAGAAACTCTGAAAGAAAAAGTTCTGATATAGTTGGCTTTTATATCTTGAAAAATTATATTTATGCTCTGAATTTGGAGGAAAATGCCTAGAAGTGTCATAGAGAACTTACAAGGCAATGCAAAATCTCCATGTCTTTTCTTTGCCAATTCTCAGGAAAGAGAAATCTCTGCTACTGATAGGGAAGAAAAGCAGTAGATATAATCCCTAGGGATAAAACTGGTTTGAGTGTTGTAGTCTCAAGTAACCTTCTTCAGTGTGAATGGAAATAGAGATTTTTTTTTAGAGGGTTAATTCCTATTTTGATTCTTGCTCTCTGTTGCCATCCAGAAAAGCTCTTTACTGATTTCAGACCTCCTGACCTCTTCCCACCCCTTGGGCCCCCAGATTCCTGGATTTGTCCTTTTAATATAAGCAAAAAATATAAGCATGTCCACTGTCTCCGTCACTGTTGGATTCTCCACAAAACCACAGTGCACTCCTTCAGCTCTCTCCAAACCTTTCCTCTGCAGGGGTACCTGCTAATTTTGAGGTCTTGTTCAGTTCTTACTCAATCATTTTGCATTGAGCTTCAATGTGCTTTAGCTGATGTTAGGTGGGAGATGAGTATTCAGCTAACATTGCTGGATAAATCAAAATCTTTCTTAAYTCCTTCCAAAGCACACATGGAATAAAATTGCAGACATATATAAAGCCTTACTTGTTAAAGGTAGAAAAATAGAAGGGTATCAGTACAACCATGTCTAATACTGTGGTCAAGTTGCATTCATTCTATACACAATTATTTTTCTATGCAGAAATCAAAATAGAGGGCTTTTCCTTGCTATCAATAAAGGACAATGCCTTATTTATGCAGGTGCAAAGTGCTCTGTGTGTATGTAGCCTGGCATAGGTGAATGCAGTCTCTTACTTGGAAGCCATTTGAAAAACACCATTTGATTTTTTTGCCTACAAGGACCGGTCATGGGGTCAACATATGGGATTGATTTAGGTCATTATTCAAATGAGCACCCTCTGTCACTGCTTTCTTCCTCTCTTCCAAAACAGCAGTAAAATGTTAAAGCAGTCAAAGCACCAGTCATTTTAATAGTAGATATGTTCCAACCTGCATTATGCCCTGATAATTTATCCAGATCAGCTGATTTTCTCCTCCCTGAAATCTTCTCCRTGTTGTTATTAAAAAAGCATTGAAATACCTATAGCATACAAAAATGTGAGCATTTCACTGCATGTGTATATATGCGTTTGTGTTGGTGGTGGGAAGTTTTATTTTATGGATGATCTCACATTGCAAAATTCATCTCTGCGTGTATGTTTTCTTAATGCTTTGGAGTGTTCAACATTCTGGCAGAGTCAGTGACTRGGATTAAAATGTTATTCTAAATTGTAAAAATGGATGTAATTTAAAAATACCTCCTCCCTTCCAGCAGTTTGTAAATATTCTCCAAATGCTGGAGAATTCCAGGCAGAAGCAGGAATGCAAATTTGCAGCTATTCTATAACTTGATGTACAGTAATGYCCTCCTCCCTATTACTAAGCCCTTTAACAGCAATATTCTTTGGCCAGAATCTGTGCTTTCTGCATATCTYATGCCTCTTTGTGCTTACAGGACAAGTTGGTTCTCAGAGAGGAAAAGAATGTTTCAAGCACAGGTCAGAGGTCATAGTAAAATCTGTGTAATAGTAAAGGTAGTTCCCTGAGTAAAACAAAACAAAAAAATACCCACTGATACTTCTAACTGTTTATTCTAAAAATCAGTACCCTTGGAAGGAGCAGTGGCACGTCCAGTTCTGATCTGTCAGAGAAGGAKAGGCATCTGTGTGCATGCATAAACATGTGCACAAATCTGCATACTGTATGCATAATTACCAAAAAAGAAAAACAAAAGGAAATAAAGGACYGTGGAGAAGCTAATGATCCAGAAAACCAGTTACCATAGCTCACTTTCAGATATATGCAAGCAAAAAAGGAGATTCTACACATTCTACACCTACCTGACTTTATCAATACTCTTCACAAAATCAATTGTGCTGCTGCTCATGATTTTAAACTGTGTTTTGTGCTTCCACTGGTGAAGTATCTACACTCTGTGCTCCTCGTAGTTAGCAGACTTCTCTTTCCATGGTTCCTTTAGCAATCTGATGTAAAGAAGAGATGTAAGATCACACAAAAGAGTACCAGAGTTTACAATGAACAAAATTAATGTTACTGCTAAGGAAAGGCAGCAAAATAGGAACCTCAGTGTGTCAGTAATTCCACTGATACATAACCATGCAAAGATACTCCAGCATTTTTGTTTTAGGTGGCAGACCCCTGTTCTGAGGTATCACTGAAAAACTGGGCATTGCTGCAGTCAATAACGCTGCTTTACAGAACAGCATCCCTTCCTTTTCAGGGTATAGTGGCAGCAGATGCAAGTAATCACATGAAGACACGTTCAAGACCTGTTGTACGTCTTGTGCAGTAATGCCACTACCACCTCCTTCAGTCCCTGTTCTGGTCTGCAGCCCACAAAGTAATGCGTCTGTGAGAACTGCCCTCAGCAAATTGCTTGATTCAGCCTCCTGTCAGGCCACTTAACTTACAAGTGGATGATCTGTTTCCTCAGCTTTACAGATGCTTAAAAAAGAGATCTCCAAGTCTTAGCTGAAAGTGAGAAGCTCCAGGTTTTGTTGCTCACCTCCTCTCTAGCCTTCCCAAGAAAAACATGCTCTGAAAAAGCAACATATTGTTTAGTTTATAAACTGTCACCATGCAAGATTGCAGCCACGGGTATGCACTTAATTTATGGCCTCCCCTACAATGACTGAATACA
This sequence comes from Eudromia elegans, assembly GCA_003342815.1. NCBI lineage: Eukaryota > Metazoa > Chordata > Aves > Tinamiformes > Tinamidae > Eudromia > Eudromia elegans. The sequence continues at coordinate 1,409,742 of PTEX01000033.1, forward strand.
TAGGGGACAGGAAACTCAACACTAATTGATGTACAAAATTACGACATATAAAATAGCCTATTCAAAACTCTCCTTCCCTAAATCAGTTAATATGAGGTTCTCTGAAATGTGGAAAAGGGTAATTGGCTTATTAATGATTTTATTTCAGTCATGGGACAGGAAGATAGATGATTATTATCTTTCTGGTTTAATTTATATGGTACTCAATAGTATGTTCCAGTCCTATCCAAAAAAACCCCGAGTATGAGTATTTGTCACATAGCTCTTATATAGCTCTTCTCTCATGAGTTCTTCCTTTTTCTTTTTTTTTTTTCATTTCTTCCATCATCATTCTAACCAATAAATCTCTCCTGCTATTTCTTTCTTTCTGTTTGAAGCTTTATCATTACCCTGATTATCTTCAGGTTGGTTTGCTAACATACTGGATGCATATATTGAGCAAAAGAGGAAAAGACAAACCAAATAACCTCGGGCTAACCCAACAAGGTAAAGTTTGGAGGCATCACAGCAGGATCCAAAATGAAGCAGCAGCACACATGAACCTTTGTCCAAGCAGAGTGTCTCAGATGCCTGGAGGCAGTTACCATAAATAACCAGTGCATTGGGAGTTTAAGGGCAGGGCTTAAACTTGCAAATATTTCTCCATACAAAAATACCTTGGGCAGACAAAAGCTGTCCAACAAATGAGACCTCCATTAAGATTAAAATATACTTAGGGCATTCCCACGTAAACATATGATCAATGTATATGTCTCTTCTAGAAAAGAGTGTCTGTGAGACACTGTGTTTATGCTTTTGGACTTGGGACCACATCCAAAATAGGAGCATCTCGGGGAGTGCATGACTCGTGGTCTGACTCCATACTGGACATCTGCCTCCTCCCGTCTCTCCTGTCAGCCTCTCCACGTGTAGGAAGGTTTGTGTGCAGGCCTGCAGGACAAACTGGGAGGGAGAGTGCCACCAAGTCCCGCAGTCTAGATGTGGCCACGGAGTGCTTGGCTGGCAATTACGGGACAGCAGTCGCTGTGGGGTTTGGGACACTATACACTTCTCTCACAGCAAAAGAGCAGATTCTAGAGCTAGATTATTTTTCTTCATTCATTTGCGTAGTTATTCAATAACTACTTTGCATAGTTATTTGAAATAACTCTTTTAGTGCTAGTAGAGTAGTTCCACAGTAAAGCAGGTGCAACTGAGAGCAGAATTTAGTATCAGAGTTTGACATACAGAAACAGCAACTCTGTAATTTGCCGTATTTATGAATGTAATTCTCTTAGACCACATTCATTCCTGTACAACGCTATTCAAATCAATAGAACTACACTGGGGATTAATTCAGCCCCTTACACTTCACCAAAATGAAAATAATTATAATGACCTATGACTATAGTATATTCATTTTCCATTGGGAAAAATTTGCCAATGTATAATGTAGTCTCGAGTACCTGATTGCACATTACCCCTAAAGCTGCGAGAGTCTGCATCAATGGTAAAGCTGAGGAGGCCATGCTGTTTAGGCTGGAAAAGGGCCAGCTACATCATTAGCCGAGCATGAAGACTGTTCTCAAAACGGATGCACAAAATAGATGTTGAAATGGTACAATATATCTTGATCACTGAATTTCAAAAGCTCATTGCTGTCGTGTCAGCAAAAGTCGTCAGGTGAAGAAAAAGGGGCCCRGTGCTAGGAGGGCCACCACAGCTGCAGTTCCTGCTGACTGCACTAGGAGTTGGAAGAGCAGTGCTGGAGGGAAATGGCTCTGAAAACTGGAGATTTTTTTCTGGTCACAATTCCTTGGTACCTATCCAGAGAAATTGCYTTATAGTCACTGGAATTATAGACATATAAAACTGGTACAAACTTGGCCCTAACAAAGGTCTTTAAGATTGGATATCAAATTCATCTTCTTTTTCTGTTTTATTTGGGAGTTAGGGCCATCAGTGATTTTCTGAAAGACAGAAGTTGAAAATATTGAATACCAGGGAAAAAGAGAGACTTAAATGCCCTATTAAATGCCCTTAAAAGTCCTATTAATCAGGACTTTACCTGTGAAGTAAACTAGACGCAATATTTTAAGGAAAAAAAAAGTTCAATTCCTCAACAGTTCATATAACATTTTAGTTCAAATTTCAAAAACAGAAAGACAAAAAAAGCAATTCCAGACTCTTTAATAATTCAGACTTCCATACTCATTTTTAGAAACTGAACTTTTTTTCAGATTTTTCAGTCAGAAGTTCAGGGKTTTTTTTAAAAAATTGAACTTAAATCGGAGTATATTTTAATTGTTTTTTTTGGGGGAGGAGGACAAGCTGATTAAAATAAAGGTTCTCCTGACTTTAATTTCCCTTTCAAAGGAAAGTTTTTCATTTTTAAAAAATGCCAATGACAATTTTAAAATCAGTGGTGCAGTGAGTCAGTGGGACCATCCAGGAAATAATCATTTGTTGAAAGGCAAGGATTCTGCTAAAATAAATGATTTTATCTCAGGCTTCAAAGAATGAGTGTCTTTAATGACTACTGCACATCCTTTCCCATTTTTCCTSATATGCTGTTTCTGCGCTGTCCTTTCACCCCCCAGATTTGTTCTCCAGCCTGGGCTGCCACTCGAATGCCACCACCAGCTTGAGACGGGTTTGGCTTTGTGGTACAAATAGCTTTTGGAGCGTGTAGAACAAGATGTCATCACATCACAGCATTTCAGCACAGGGTGATGATATCCTGTTTTGACACGGTGTCATCACGCAACATCCCTGTAGGAAGATGTTTTGACACAAAGTGCTGACAAAACATCAAAATGTTAACAATTGCTCTTTAATATTCATGCCTTGTGTGATGTCTAGAGAATACTACTAACAGCAAGACAGAGGGCCAGTAAAGATTGCAGTTAAATATATTTATTTAAATTTTAAATAAGCAAATTCCTACTAAATATTCTTACCCTGATGAATGTGAACACATGTCCTCCATAAGGGCTTTCAAACAAGGTGCTACCCATCCAGCATCATAATCATCTTATTTAAAAAAGGAAGAAAAAAAAGAAGAAAATGTTTCTCTTTCATACAATGGACAAAGGAAAATAAGGATTAGAAATAWTATTGTTGAAAAAGCATGTTCTTTCTATGAGAGATTTGAAGAAGCATTTAGTAGAAACTGCTCTAACCATTTATATATGAAGGCACAGTCCTGGTTTGAAGAGGATTCTAATATCTTAAGATCTAGAGGAGAGTGGCGTGGTGAAGGGAGGAAAGATTTGAAGCTGAGCAGAATAAGCAAGAAACCAGCCTGCCTAGGTCTGGCCAAAAACCCATTGCTGAGCATCCTGGTCAGGCAAACAGCCAAACAGCCAAGCGGCTAGGAAAACTACAAGGGTTTTTTCACCTTACAGCTGAAAGTGGCTCTCTTAAGTAATATCTTACCTAAGGCAAAGGCCACCACATGAGTTCCTCATTGTAGTTCGTGGAAGGGATAAGTAAAACAACAYGGGCAGGCTGTCCTGGAGAACAGACCTGTAAAAGTGCCGTGTCGAGCACTGGCAGGGGCTGGGACTGGAAAACGGCAGGGGCTGTCGAGCATCCCGGCTGGGAAAAGCAGTTGCCAGCCATGGGTCTGAAGGCAAGATCTGTGCCCAACCTGTTCCAACACAGCACCAGGGCAGAAAGCTGCATGATCACTATGCTATTCATTTATTCATTTCCTTTCATCAATAAACCAAACTGTATTAACATTAATGAACCAGTAAATKAATTATTTTGCCATACAGCATGATTAGCACATAACATGAAACTTACTTAGCATTTTTTAAGATGAACAGCCCCTGGAACCATAGACAGTTCAAGACCTGTAGTTGTTTTCCTGTCTTGTAACTACCGTTCTCTTTATGAATCTGAATTTGTGATGACAGTGTTTACCCGAAAGAAGGCAACACATTCAGAAATGTCAAATGACTCTGGAGACATTTTCAAGCCACAGGTATGYCTAAGTAATACAGACTGGCATAAGCATAAAATTACTCTGTTGTCTGCAAATATGCACATAACATTATGCATGCAAACCAGTTTTCTGCTTTGTGAATAGAGCTATTGATTTTTTTGGATCTATCAAATGATTAAAAATTACCTACTTGCATGTCGGATTACTTGCTTGCATAAATAGGTGCAAGTAAAACCTGTGTCTGGAAAAGTTACTTTCTTCTCATGAATTTTCATTAGCTGTATAAAAGCGTAGCTTATTATTGTTTTAACGTTGAATTTCTTGCACTAATTTTCATAAATGTTAAATTTCATCTCTTTGTTCAAATGGTAAGAGCTCAGTAGACATTCACATGTTCTCATGCTACGAAACAAACAATAGATTATTCTAAAGAATTGTAGTGTAAAGATTTGGTCTGGAGCCCATTTCTCCAAGGATTAGTCTTTCCAAAGGTTTTCTGCATATGTTTCAGTTATATTTGAATATAATGAATGACTGTCATGAAGAACAGCCATAATCAGCAGCCTACGCTGAACATGTCCTGCACTGTTACAGGCTGAATCCTGTAATAGTTCAGCACCTTCATTTCTTATTGACATCTCTAGGAGTCGAGGGGCTTGAAACAAAAGCTGACTAGATGATGACAGTTCCATTTAATGGCAATGTTTCAAGATTTAACATGTATTCTAATTTCACACTGAAATGTCCGTTACTGTAGTGAAACCTGAGCTGTTTCTTCTAGAATCCTGCGTGGTCCTTCTTGATTTGAAATAGAAGATTTACCTCCACATCACCTTGAACTTGGTAAAGAAAGAAATGAAGTTACCTTTCCCAAGTGAATACAGCAAAATGTGAGAGAATCTCTTCTTTCCAGAACACAGAAAGAATCACTGCTTAAAACTTTATAGGAAAAAAATGAAYGTGAGGATTTTTGCATGTGCAGTTTGCAGGTACAGAGCCGCAGCTCTCTGCCAGGCTTCAGGCCCCTGGGTCCTGTGCAGTAGTGGTGTAGTTGCTGCAGCACCCAAGGGACCCTTCAGAAGTGCCCCMTTTACACCCATGTGGCCAAGGCTCATGAGTGGAGTGTAAGTCTCCTCACTCAGGGCAGCGTGCAGCACGAGTGTGTGATCCATCGCACTGCCCATGCGGGCGATTGGTGGGCTAGCACTCASATTCCCACCAGGAACTCTCCAGGGTGGCAGCATCAGTGCCCGCTTAACACAGTTTCAGAAGACTTTTCYAGAGGAAGTTTATAGGTAAATAAAAGTCTAAAGGTGACTAGGCTTTGATGAAAAAGTAAGCAAGTTCTGAAACATATTCTTTAGGGCTGCCAGCCTTAGCAAGTGGATACAGTTATAGCACACCATTAATCTAGAGGAGTGTGGGAGAGTTTGGGGCTCCGTCTTTTTTGCTCCTTTTTGCTTCCTGATGCAGCAAGGCATCTGAGCCCGCCTGCTCATGCCAGATGGAGCAGATCAGCATATGCCCAGCGAGGTACATGCACCCAGCACATCACATGTGTGCTGGCCATCCGCACAGCACTTGTGCAGGAGCTTCAGCAAGCCTCCCTATTCCTGCCAGCGATCTCCTGGATGAAGAAATGGGAGCTGCATCCACACACGCTTGCACTATGTTGACTCTTACTGTGTGCTTGGTCAAGTCTGCTGGGCTGAACCCGCCTGTCAGGTCTGCTGAATTCTCGGATGAGCTGCCATCTGGACAGCTCGTTTTCAGATGCGCAGTTTTTCCTCTCACTTCTAGTTGTTCTGTCCCTGCCTGCACTGATAGCTGTTTGAGAGAGCTCGGCCAGGCTGAGGAAGCGTTTTCCYGCTGCAGCTGCAACGCTGCGGCAGATCTCTGAGCAAATCCTCTCGCTTACGCGATTATCCCCTGGCTGGAGTGACTTGCACAGCCGTGGGCGGGGATAACCTAACTCCCTGTGCACAGCACTCATCTATCAGGTGAAATGAGGCAAAGAAAGCAAGGTCAGCAAGTGTCCACGCTGCCKGCAAGCTGCAGAGCCCTCAAGCCTGTCATTGCCCAGATTACTTAAAATTCATTCCATCCCTAGCATGCAATCCCCTGTATCAGCTGGAGCTCTCCCCTCTCCAGCAAGAGGAGGCTTATTAAGCCTTTGTCACCATGTCCAAGAGAGCAGTGGATGCTACAGACAAAAGCCATGCTGGGAAACCYTTAGCCGTGTTAGCAAAACGAGCTTTCTGAGTGACTGAGCTRCCATTAAGAAGGTTCTCATCTCTTTATAAGTTCCAATGAAAATACAATATTGGCAAGAAGACAAGTCAGGAACAGGCAGGTGGAAAATGGTTGCTTAAAGATTGTTCAAGCTTTGGTCTGTGGGCAAGCTAAGGCAATACAGCTGCCTTAGTGACCTTAGCAATTTTTAGTGATCCTTTTTAGCCTAGCTTCCCRTGGAAATGATCTGATTGTGGTCAAACTGCCTATCTGCTTTCCTCTCTTGTTCCTAAAAACTTTTAACCCAAAGGCGCATTGCTACCAAGGCTCACAGAAATATAGGGATCTTTAAGAAAAGTTTTTCTTCTAACATCAATACTGCCAAAGAAGTAAGTTACCTCTTTTGTGCATTTCTTCTGTGCTACTTACAACAAATAACCAAATTAGGGATTTTATACACCAGTTTTATCTGTATTCTTGATGGCAGTGCATAGGGTGAGATTTTAAGGCTTTTGTTTTCTTGTTTGTTTGTTTGCCTTTTCTGATGAACAGCTCAAGATACAAATATTTTGGGGGAAAACACTCAGCCAGGTTGTAAGCCAATTTCAACAGGTCCTGCTGATGTGAAGGCAATGAGAGTTCTGAGAAACAATATTTAAAGCATTATCACAGAGCCATCCAAGAAACTTGTATAGGCTTGTATAGACTCTTACAAACTCAATACGTCCTTGTAGATAAAGAATAAAGATAAAAGGAGTAGTGAAAGGCCTATGAATGAGGAGAATACATGTGCCTTCAGCTAGTGTGAGAAACCTAGATGCCTCTCCTGGAAGTTTTCTTGACATTTACTTGACAGATTGTTGATACTTGGCTATTGAACAGTAATTCTCAAATTGTCTATCCCATGATTTGTAGCTGAATTTGGCACTCAAGGCTGGCATGCAGAGAGATTACATCGGCTTTCAGGATCATAGGAAAAAAAAAAAAAGCTGATTATAGTCATAGGGAACAAGTTTGGTTGTTCCTCTTTTCCAGTACTTTTAAAAGATACCAGTAAGTCTGCTTGTCCTGACATCAAACCTACAAGATTTTTTGATTTAAATACAAATGTTATTTTCTGCATCTTTTCGTTCTTTATGAAGAGGCARGGTACTCTTGGCCTTGATTATGCTGTTGATTATACTGTTCTTGTTGACATGTATATCTGCACAGTGGGTTAGAGAGAACAGCTAGATTTGCTTGTGCCTCTTGGGCTGGTAGCGAGTGTATTCCCCAGCTAAGATCAGGGGATACAAGGGATGAGGGAACCACATCCCAACAGACTGTGCGCTGCAGCTGTTTCACAGAAATTGATAGGGCTTTTCTTCTTAAAAAAAAAAAAACCAAAAACAAAAACATAAGTCATGCATTTACTTAAGAGAAATTTGGAGGCTTCAACCAATTGGTAGGGTTAATTTAAAGTGATGCTTTGTATTCCACTGCCCTTTTTTGCTTGCCTCTGAGATAATATTTTCAGTGCAGAGCTAATATAAAAGCACACTTTGCTTACGTGGGGCTCTTTCATGAAGAACTGGTCAAGGGACCAGAAATGCAGAAGACACCACCAAGAACAGGTTWTGAGAGACTTCTGGAGCTACCTTCCCATTCCCCCATAAGGGGAAATGGGAAAGATTCAAATCCAAAGATTGTTAATTATCCACTATGAGGAGACTATCCACTATCCAGTTTCTTGGATGTGTAAAGTGGGCTAACCCCACTGTTTAAAGCCCATACAGTATCCATATAGCAATACTGATTAAAATTCACATTTTGACTCTAAGCATTATGGAGCGGCAAAGCAAAGGTCCGAGCATTGCTGGCTGTTCCCAGAGTCATGGCGGATTTGGCTGCAATGCCTTTGCAGTTTATGATTCTGAGGGCTGATGAGGCAGCTGCTTCTCAGTGGGACACATCAGATGAGAGAAGACTAAAGGCCAGCTGTATTATGTCTCCTTTCAGGACAGCACCTTAAAACAGTTAAAGATGAATGGAAGCTCACCTCTGTTCTGGCAAGCTTTCCGATCAGCTTTGCTCCTGTTGGAATAGTAATGTGCAACTAGGATGTAAAGAACTAGGTAAGAAAATAGGGGAAGCATACTCAGTTTCTTGTTCCATGACTCTGAGCACTCCCTTTTCCTCTGTGCCTCATCCTTTCTTGCTTTTCTTTATTGGTAAGYACTTTGCAGTTGAGATTATCTCCAACCATGCCCCCATTCAGAGTACACCGAGACTCTCATGTCAGAAATTGTTCAATAGCAAAATAAAAGGATGCAGAGCAAAAGTTTAAATTTCTTTCTGAAACTGTATATTTGGGTGATGATGAAAATATGCCAAGGGCTAAGGTTGCACAGAGTCACACTGAAACCAAAGCAAATATTCGAAGTCCAAACATATAACTTCCTTTCCTTCCTTGCAAAAATGTTGAATTCTCTCTTCTCCTCATATGCAGAGAATTTTATAGGAGTTTCATTCCAGATGATTTGTTTTTCTCACTTGCTATAGACTGGATCTGCTTCTCTCTTCGTTCATGTGCAATTTTGAGGGTTGTTGTCAGCAAGAATGAAAGGTACCAAACTTAAAAAAAAGAACAAGAAGAAAAAAAGTTATCATTTTCTGTCCTGGCAGACTCTGAGAAATCTGTGTATTTTTCATGCATGAGATAAATGCAAGATCTCACTTTAAGAAGCACTGAAGTTTTGATAGAAATCTTAGAGACCTAGAGCACTCGCCCTGTCAAGTGCTAAATATCTTTGATGAATATGGAGTGCAATGTGGTACACAGATGACAGAGCAGGCGCTTAGAAAGTACAAAACAAAACAAAAAAATCCTAACGCTTGGACTGTGAGATTAAGCAGATAGGATGATACTACACAGAGCTCCGAAGATGCTACATGTGCGGGCATGCACTCAATCACAGCCTTTTATAAAGTCATGCAGGCTGCCATTTCAGATCTATCGTGGGCTCTGGTGAAAATGATGGACTATCTCATGAGTGGCTGCAGTGCCAGGCTARCTAATGGGTATGGATGTAAATAGGCATGAGGCTACAGAGGAGCTTTGGAATGGGCTCACTCAGGTCATATGTGACGCTGAGGAACGTGGAAGCTTTTCCTGTTGTTTTGTAGTTTCCAACCCTTTGGGATCAGCACATTTGTTTTCCATGCCTATCTGGGTCTGGATTAGTATGAAAGAATTATAAGATAGCTCTTATGGGTACAGGAGGTGAGATCTTTCAACTCCAGCTTCYGACAGAGCTTCCAGAGAGAAAGATGAAAGATGGAGAGTCAAGAACATGCACTGAAATCACTTATCTCCCTGGGCAGACCCCACCTGTGGCTGGCAGAGGTCTGCGTGCCTTCAGTCAGCCGCATGTCTGCATTGAGAAGGTATGTGGGATACAGAGCTTATTCCTCAGGGAAGTYTTCTCGCAGGCAAGCACTGCTGATGCAGAAAACCTTCTGTGTGGTCACTATGTGACCAAGTGATTTTCTTTCCGTGGGTAGAAATTACTCTAGTGGCTTTRGCTTTCTGAATTAAAAGCAACTTGCTTGAGCAGTGATCTGTTTGTTTAATCATTTGCCACACAGTATGCATAGCTGTCCGGTGACAAAAATTGAGCTCGCTGTCTCAGCCAAAATTCAATTTTTGCAAATTCTTATTTTTTTATCTTGCTTCATCTTTGTGGAATTAAATACCTCTCAATATAAGATTTTTTTCTCTCTCAAGGTTCCTAAGACACAACATGTTGCAACTTCAGAGTCAAATTTGTGCTTTTCTCTCATTATATTATTCTTTTTTTAAGACACCAGGTCAAATTCTGTCCTCACTTACTCTCGTGCAACCACAGAGACTTCAGTGTGGCTGCAATCGAGGATGGAATCTGACCCATCATGTTTGTTTTTAATTGGAATATACATGACTTAATGTTGCCTTCTCCTTTATTTTATTCTCCTAGGACAGTCTGGAGAATCAGATGTTGAATCTCCAGGGATTTCTCCTCAGTGAAGCATTCTAAATATGTCAGAAAAAATGTTTTGTCAATTCCAGCTTGTTGATTCACCCCAGCCAGCTGGCTGGGCAGACTCAACCGCTACACGTTACCATACAAACTGGGAGGTCGGAGTTGGGAGCATGCAGGAAGGACAGTGGGACCATATGCTAGAGTAGGTTGGATGGATTCCACATATTGTAGTAGATGATGTGTTTGATCTTCTAAGGGAGGAGAAGGTTACAAGCCAACCATTGCTCAGGACTTCATTTTAACTGACTGAAGTAGAGTGAATTTGGAGTCAAGGCTAWCAATGTCCTCAGCTAGATTCTGCCCTACCTTTCTACCAGAAGCAKCAGAGTGGTGGTGCACCTCTGAATATAGAGAAACTGGCAGCTCTGCCTAGTGAACATCCAGATTTACTAGCAGCTGTTGAAGTGTTCCACATGAAACAAATTTCCTCCATCAGAGCCATGAGCACTTAAAACAATTGCCTTTCACAAAGAGCTGATAGAAGCTGAAAGATTTTTTAATCATYCTAGAAAATGGAAAAGATCATAACTTAGACTTTATTTATTTTGGCTAGTCATAATTACAGATGGATTGGCTTGTTTGTTTGTTTGTTTGTTTGCAGTACGGATTCAAGTTCTACACATCTGGAAACCATCTGCAAATCCATCATCAAAGGTGAATTTTTCATTTTTTAGATTACATGTATAACAATAACAAAGGAAAGAAATATTTCCATGGCCACAGCAGTTCAGAATATCCCTTTGTTTGGGGAGGCACAGAAAGAACTGTAACCAAAGAAAGCATCAGCTCTATGTTGACATGCTTCTGTGTGGAAGAGCAGCATGTTCCCCAGCACTGCTGGAGGCCACTGAGGTGTTCAACAGCTGAGAAGGAAAGCATGTGACACCAGAARGGAATTTAAAATCCAAAATCCCATTATCTTCTAGAGATACAAGTTCTTCTCTTTGAAAGTATATTTTTATGACCAGAAATCATGTGTGTTAATGAGATTTTTAATGCTAGTGATTTTTAATACTAATGTCTTTTGAAAGTAAATGTGACTGTTCCACTGAGGGTCATATTTTAATAATATTTCTTATGTTCAGCTCAGCATATTACCTTTGCCCTGGATTGTAGTGCTAAAGGCCAAAACAGTACTATAGATGCCTTAGTGCAAAATGGTCAGGGAAAACAACCAACGAAAGCACAGGAGCAGGCAGGGAAAGCAATGCACAAGGAGACAAACGATACAAAGCAGAACCAGGCTTAGACATCAGAGGTCAACCCACAAAATACTGCGAGGGTGAACATGTAAAAGAGAAAATTCTTCCAAGGGAGTTCTCAAAAAACAGGTTCTGAGAAAGCTACAGGGCTCCCTCATATGGGCTCCTCCTGCAATATGTACCCCTTGCTGTCTTCTGTATTAGGCTTTGGCACACACGTGATGCAAAATAAGAAAGCAATCATGAACCACTTCAAATGGTACATGTTTATCTGCTGCAATTTTAATTCAAATCTAATTTTAATTAAGGCATGTTATGGAAATTGAGAGGGTTCATTACAATTGAAAGTAGATGTCACAAAAATAAATGATCACAGCATTGTTGGGACCTCACTTTATTGACTCTCACTTCACTTAACAAGACWCATACCAAAATGTCTCACAGAATTAGAATCTACAAGAACAACGCATAGTCAGAACAAAAGAAAAAAAAGGGAAATGGAGATACTAAACTGTGGATGTTGTTGAAAGTGAAGTATGTTTCTTAGCACAAACTTGACTTGATTTTTACTGATGTTCTAATACTGGAAAATAAAATATCAAATAAAYAATTTAAGGCAATATCATCTATATTTCAGTTTCTTCCTAAAATGTGAATCTTGACTTCTAAGGATTACTAAAGGAAAGATGATTTAATAGCATCTGTTCTCAGGTCATTATAATAAATGTGTATGCTTCTAAATATTRAAATGCAATACCAGTCAGATTTATTTCAGTGGCTTAAAAGGCTACATCATCTGTCTTTTTCACTAGGGATCTATCTCARAATTTCTTTTGCCTTCTTGTGGTCACTGACTTATGCTCAGAACTTGCACAATATCTAAAATCTGAGAAGATATACTTTTTCTCATGAGAAATGATAGTGAGCAAAGTAAGGCATGTGATCTGATAGTCAAAAGTAAGCATGTCCAGAAGGATCCTCCTTTCTGCAAGCAAAGGAATGACATGGTTTATCCTTAGTGTAAATGAAACAGGCTGCTTCCATCTCTTTCTTTTCAGATCCKTGAGGTGATTTTTATGTCTGTAGACATTTTCAGTGTTTTCTAGCCTAAAACCTAAGTTTGTATGTTCTTATTGAGTATTTTTAATAGGAGATCTATACAAGTTTCATCCAAGACTTAAATACCAAAGTCTTTGTCAAAACTAAGCATGGTCTGAGAGAAAGGCCCTGAAAGGCAACTCCCCTGCCTGTCCACAGCTCTCTGAGCTGGCCATGTCCCTAGGACAGTSCTGCCACCGGGCAGTTCATGTTGGCTGGCCTTTACTCAGGAAAGCTTCAACCTCTGTGACTGAAACAAAACATCCTCAAGGAACTTATGAATACGTCCATTTACTTCCTGCCTCCAACACTTTTAAAACRTTAACCTGAAGCATAAACGTTTCTGCCTTTCATTTCCTTGGGGATGACAGGAGAGAGAGACGGAGACTGATTGCAAAAGCTGTAGTGCTTGTCTGAAGTTTTTAGCCTGACTCTGGTCAGGCCCCAGGTGACCAGCTAATGAAAATAATTCAAACTTYACCAAAACAAGGGCCATTTATAATGTGGAAATTCTAGACAGACAGCTCCACAAAACCCGGGGAACAAACATGGAGATAAATCTTTGCAAGAAAAAAAATCCAAGCAGGCTACTCACAAGGTCAATTCTAAATCGCATAATAGGGCACAGCCCTATTATGCTACATGTGGCAGAAAATTAGTTGGTATTAGTTGTTTTTTAAATACATCCATACCTGCCTTCTTGTTCCTCTGGCGTCATTTGGTATAAAGAAACACTTGCYGTTGGAACACTAGACAGCATATGCCTTTTAATAGGTAAACTTTCTGATTATTTTTAACAACAATTTCTATAATGACAAATGAAAGAAGAAGACATGAACCGCAGAAAATGGGCAGAAAAACACTGATTTCAAGTAAGCACAATGTGGCCGTAAAGTTAGAAAGTGGAGAACGCTAGGATCTTGACAAAAGGAGGACATTTTCCTTTCAATGTGCTGGAGGTCTCCACCAGCAAACCTGGAAGCTCTCAGATGCCAAAACCTCCCCAAGACCGAAAAAGAAAAAAGTGATGACACCAGTGGGTGTGCAAGTTTGTTTAAGGCATTTTTCAGAAGTAGGCCCAAATACCAGTGACCTGAGTTTATCCTTAGAGAAGCCTTATCTTTCTAAAGAAAATTGTCAAAAAATGTGTTAACCTATCATCATATATATGCTAACCAGTGATCATTCCTACCAGAGCCAAAGAAACAGGGGAAATACCAAGATATAGCATGCTCTAAAGGCTGTTCCATATTAGAGCTGGCAGTTATTGTTAATGAACATTCTTCTGTGCACGAGAAGGGACCAAGTCCTTATGACTGAATAAAGTAGAATCTGATTTTTCCTCACCACTTTGATTGATAACTGGGGAGTATTTATTTCATAGTCACCACATTGTGTAGATAACTGTATGTAGCAGAACAAAGTAGTGGAAATAGTATTTTGTTAATTTGGCTTATGCTTTGACTCCCAGTACTAAACCCTGGCATATCTGAAAAACAAGCAGGTTTAAAATTGGTTCCCAAACATCCCCCCGAGGTGTCCTAAGATGCTGTCTCAAATACAGCACAAAATGTTATGAAGACTCTTCTCTCCAGTCTACTTAAGGCCTTACCTAGAAGTCTGTAAATAAGTTTTTAAATGTACTTGACTATGTAACTAATTATTCTTTCTTTATATTAACTTTTTCATAAATATATATAGTATATATTTTCTATCTCTATACATAGRTTATAGCTATACACTTATTATATATATATTTGTACATCTTGCCATTTGTTAATATTTTGTTTTGCAACAGTTATCTTCTCAGCATTTGCCAAGAATTCTTCAGAGACCTAAATTACATTTCYATTTCCTGTGGAAATGCAGTAACTGGAAAACTGGCTTTTCAGCTATTATTAATTTCAGAGGTGGTTAGAAGATAGTCTTATATAGATACTAATAAATCAGATTGTAAAACATATTAAAGGAGTTACATTGAATAACATCCTGATTCCATACCTTACAGCAAAAAGTCGAACAATTTTCTTTTAGAGAATTAGTTCCAAAGAAAAATAGATATCCTGTGCTAGCTTCTTTATGGGCTCAGAGCTTGAACATTTTTTTTGTCTTCTAAATTTTCAGTAGGGAAAGAGAATTATTTCTGAAAGTTGTAGAGAATTCTCACTTTGAATGAATTTCTAAATGCCAATTATTATAACACATTGTATGGTGGCATAAAAGATTCACATGACGCATTGCTGCCTCCATTACCTAATGARAACTGTTTTCCAAAAACATATAGCCCAAAAATCACTGGTGGAAGTTAGTTCAGGGCTTGTGTTTCCAGGTGTCCAAAATTATTTTGACAGGGCTCATTTCAGCACATTATTAAAACTGCCATGAATTAGCAAAATGAAATGAAAATAGGAGCAAAACCCCGGAGAGAGTCTAATAGTGTAATTCTGCTGCTTTCTAGTTTCCCCAGCAGCTGTCAAGAGCACATCACAAGCACAGGAATTCAGGGAAAGAAAACAAAGGCTTTTGGTGCCTGTGTGCAAGGGAAGAAATACATTAAGCTAAAAATTTGTTGAATTGGTCAAAGGAGTTTGGGGAAAGATTTGCCAGTCAGTCACTTTTTTTTTTCAGTACAAGAGCTCTCATTTTTAAATTAACAGATGTCATGTCATAGTTCATCCTTTATTTGGTACCCGTCATTTTGGGGTACAAATACCCTTTTTACGATGAAAAATTTGGCCAACTTGTTTACTTTAACTCACTGCATATATTAAAACTGCTTGATTGTCAATGTGACGACATTCTGCATTAGTGTATGATTATGCACAACCCACACCTAATTGTAAATATCACAGAGAGACAGACCGTAGCAGAGAGAAAGTAGTTTTCCTGTGACGAAGATTAAACAGAAGCCCTGGTCCTGAGCTCCAGTTTCATCAAATACAGCCTGAATATTTCTGCTAGCTCAAGTTGGAGGAAAATGGAGGAAAATGGAGTGAGAAAACCTTCCAAATAATTTATCTAATTAATTATTCACTTGAAGTTAATTGACTTTTCAATATTATATCTTAGTAATTGAGTACCAAAAGTAAGATAATTGCTACTAAATGTTTTTTAGTTGTGTATGCCACAATCTGAATTAATATGAGTATATACTCCTGACAAGGAACAGTGGTGATGGATGCAGATCTATTGATGAAAACAAACATTTCTATGATTTAATATACAGTCCCTGATATTCATTCCAAATATCCCCAGCATATCCCATTACAGACTTATCAACTCCTTTCGATCACTAGATTGTAAGTTTGGGAATAGTGGGCTGAAATCAGGATAAAAATGAAGTAATTTTTTTTATCTTTATAGCTTAAGTTGAGGCTGTGTTTGCACATTATGCTGTTCTCCTATTTTATGATCAGACAGGCTACAGAAATAAATCACCATAGTCATGAAGTGAGTCTTACAGTGACTCAGAAGAGTCACTGGTAGCTATCTCATACTCTCAATATCTATTAGTCTGGTATGTGAGTTCCAGTGAGATCGCTCAGTGGCAAGAAAAACTCATATCTGTTTATCCATCCTGTTTGCATGTTTTTCCTTTTGCGTAGCAGAAAAAAAAAATTATGAGCAAGCTAAAGGATAACATTATTTTGTATATGCCTTGTGAATAATTTCCAGAAACCCAACCTTTTCATAGACAGCTTGTTTTGGAGGAGCATGCGGTAGATAGGAACTTCATAGAACATTCAATTTGTTATGACTCAGTCACTCAGAGTTTGAACTGAAAATTAAGTTATAAAAATATATGTTCTAATGACTTTTACTATTTGGCTTAATTACAGAAAAAGCATGATGTAACTGAGTTTTTTAAATTTTCCAAGACTGGAAATTTTTCCTGTTCCCATGCACTGCAGGTTTTATAGAATGAGCAGCTTGACATTTTGTATAGGTCACACTAAGTGGTAGCACAGGCTAAGTTCGAGCTTCAACCTAAATGCCCTCCTATTTATAGTTTACAGCTAGGTTTTGGGTATTACTTGAAAAATTGTCTGAATCTGAACACAGAGTCATCACTGCCCAGCATCTTTCTTCCCAACAGTCAGAGAAATGCCATTAGGCACTCTCTATGCTTGGAAGTGTTACTGACTTTTTAAGAAATTTGAGCTGAAATGCTCCATGCAAAGAAAAAAAAAAGATTAAAAATTACTTGTTGATATATTTATTGACATAGTATTGAGTTAATGTGATATATGCAGGCTGACTGGGGAATAAGGGGTCACCACTGTTCCTTATGAAATCKATCTTCTACTTTTTTTTTCAGTTTAACTAACATAGCAAAGATGCATCATTCTTCTTCACTCTGACTCGGAGTTTGCATTAATCACCTCCAAGGAAAGCAACTGCTCTCAGTCGTGTGAGTTGTGTGTCTCAGCTTTCCATGGTCGATGTGCTCGAGTAGTCCCCATATTGTTTATGTTATAAGATAATCATTTAGCAGATCTTCAGTAGTGATATTGTTCAGACCAGATGATGCAAAGCCATCAGCAAGGTATTTATATACAGTTTCTTGATTTTGGAATTTAGTGTAGCCTTTAATTGAACTAGCCAAAGAAAAAATCTACATGAGAAAGTTAGGAAACAGAAAGCATCAATTAAATTGAGTCACATTTTGTGAGTAATACTAGATGTAGTGCATGTATTAAAAACTGTCTTCTGGCTTTACAGATTTCAAGGAGTGTGGAGATATCCTCTTCTTAAAGAGTGAAGCTCTGCTCCTTGCCAATAGTCTCTCTAGATCTGAAAGGAGCAGCATACATGTGCTTGCTGCTTGAGCAAACAGAAGAATTTTCTAGCTTATCCATTCTAGGAGATCTGGTGTTAACATTTTTAATCCCTTGGTTGCTTTTCAGCTCAGATAGGGAATCTGCTTTAATCAGTGCTGTCAGCAGATTTGTCTCGTGCGCCACAGAGCACTAAGCTGAAATCTCAGGGCTATTTGTGCCACTTTTGTAAAACAAACCAGACCTCTTGCTGGGGGAAAGGACATGAGGACACTCATGCCGGGGAAGGCTCTCGTGCTACCCCTTTCCTCCCCAACTCACCTCTCTGGAGGGCTGACTGAGTAATTTTTGTTGTTCACTCACAATAAAGAAGGAAAAAAAAAATCTTTGGTCAAACCAGAAGCGAAACTTCCTTTTGATTACTGATAGACCAAAGAAATGCAATTTCTAATCAGACAAAAGACATTTTATTAATATTTCAAGCATGCTTAAGGAAGWGAAAAGGGAATTTGGAAGTGAGAGATTAGATTCACAAGAGGGATTAAGCATCGGTTGTGAGGAGAGAGCAGTGATTACCTAACAATTTAAGTACCACCGGCTACAACACTTGGTCAAGACCCTGGAAACACTTTTTTATCTCACTTCCTTACCTGAAGAAGAGATGAAACCTCTCCTSTGACAGGAGGACCCTCCCCATCAGMCTAGAGATGGCCAAGGAATATTTCTTCTCCTTTTGAAATCTGTTTAAATTTATGCTTAAAACTTAAGCAACTCTGTTGCTAATGAGCKCTTTCACAGACAAATTGAGTGTATTTTGAGTTCATCCATTTGTTAATTTGTCTTACTTTTCCAGACTAAGGGTATCCCTGGATAGGGATGCCCTTAATATTGTTACTAAGATCTTTCTTACTTCTGCCCTTTAGTCAGATGGTTTAAAACCTATTACTTCTCCATATTTCTGAACTTCTGTAAAATTAATTTGTTGTCTTTTAATCACAATTGTACTACATATGCCTTGCTAATCTTTAGCCTCAGCTACTAAAACCTCTGCCATTTTGACCTCTGCCTCTCATCATGCTTCCCTCTGGTGTGTACGTAATGCTGCTAAATCCAATTTACTCTCATACAAATCAACCCCTTGTCACTTCCCTTTTCAAACACCTCCAGCAGATTCTGGTAAATTCCCAGGTTACACTGAGTGTCTTATTAAAACCCCTGGAAACTCTGCAGAGCTGCACCTCAGCATGCACACTTCCACATTAATTTCTTCACATTTCTGATCCCCARACCTATGTAATTCCCAAGCCATCCTTTTGTCCTTTCTCCCCTTTTCCTCTTTTTCCTAGAACAGCCTTGCCTTGGAGGTTTTCTGCTTTCTCTTTTGGGACAAATGACTAAATTTTATTCATTCCAGTCCCTCCTTCCCAGGAGTTTGTGGCAGGAAGCTTTTTACTAGTGTTCAACCAAAGCTTTCATTGTCTAAAAGACTTAAACTATGTCCTCCATATTTTACAGATGAACATTAAATAGACTGTACGTGTTGGTAAATAATAAGTATTTATCAATTCTGCCTGTGGGGAAAAAAAAAAACCCCACACACACAAGAAAAGAGAGAGGAGTCAGCCCAAACAACACCTTAGACATTTCTGACTAAAAAATAGAAATACAATGCTCAGCCACAGTGGCTGCATCAGAGACGGAGAGACCTGTGCATGYCCTTCGGGCTCAAAGCCTGATTTTTCCTTATTTCAGTCAGTGAGACCAAGTTGAAGGTTGTAAGAGAGTTCTAGCAAGAAGAAATACAGCACTCAGGTCCTGAAGCTAGTGATGCAAAATACAGAACCATGTAATCTCTTCAAATAAAGAGATTAAGTATTTAAGGTCTTTCCTCTCACAAAGCAAGGAACATCTAATTCTTAAAGCAAAAATGATTGTTTTCAAGTTTAACAATGAAATTATCTGCTCCTATAATGGCATTGATTCCTCTGGAAACTTACAAACTTGTAAGTGATAGTTTAAATACATTTTATTGGATAAAAGTGCATGCAATACCCTTCTGAATATTCCCATTGAGATAGGTTGCAAACAACCTTGCTTAGTCTTTTTCTCACATAAGTTTTATTTATTTAGACCAGTCTAGATTTCGGTCTTCCAGAATCACTGCTTCTGCAATTGTGATTCACTTCATTATGTCCCGAAACATGAGATCTGCTCATACGGTGGTTTGAGCTATGRAGGGGACTTGCACCTTGCCTGCTACAGCCCCCTGGACAAGGTTGCCAAGGTAGAACTGGCTACAACCCGAGAAATCACTGGCCCACATAGCTGAGGCTTAGAGAGGAGAAGGCGCGAGGGCAGACAAACCCACGTTAAACAAACCCGTTTCTTACGCATACCTGGAAAATCCGGGTGTCTGTAAAGGCCAACATGTCTTTTCTATGCACACGAAACATCATGAAGGAGCTGTAACAATGCAAAGGAAACACTGGAGGTCATAAAAATGTAAGAAAAATGTAAGAGACACAGCAGAGTATGAAATAGAAGTACATTGTTTTTTCCCAGGAAATGCAAGATGAGCCAATTCATTGTAATAAGTGAGATGTACCAGGTCTGACAGTAGTGGTCAGATTTTTAGAAGAGCATCTGTATTCTCTCACATGTAATATTCAGTTGCACGTAAAATAGTACTGCATCACTACCATTGCACATAGAGTCTCAGGGAAGAGCAATTCAAATATTTGGCTCTAATGTTTGGCAGATGTTTTAATGAATCTAAATATTTCYGTATGTATTTTATACATTGTTGATGCTGGTTTCTTGAATATTTTTTTAAGTGTTTTTGCGATGTTGATAGTGGCTCTTTGAATGTTTTTGTATGTGCTTTGAGCGCAACTGATGGGAAATACTCGAGCATATAGAGACCTCACTTAATCGTAAACCGGTCCTTGGAGAGAGGAAGATGTGGCCTGTATTGAGGTTAATGAATTGACTGGCAGAGCAATCTGTAAGACCAAGTTTTAACCCATTTTTTTTTTTACTGAGGATGATGCCACTGAAGGCTGACTCTGAGAAATTCCCATATCTCCCTTTAAAAATGTTCCCACCTACTACTTTTCAACAGAAAGAATGCCAAAAAGGCCTTGAAAGCCAAAGAATTTAGTCATGTTATTTCTACCATCCCAAGTAAAAATGCCTCCTTGCACTATTTCAGCTAGAAATATTGCCACATTATTTTTTGTTGAGCTTCTTCCAAAAGAAATACCACAAAAATGCCTTTTATTTGGGTTATTTAGACTATGAAATTCTTACAAATTGCATATATCAACATAGTTCAAATTGGTACCAACCATTTTTTTTCCTGTTATGAGAACACATCATCAGACTAGAGTTTCTGCTGGGAAGAAATTGTCACCAGATTTCTTACTTGATAAAAGGTGAAGAAAAAAATGAATTAAACTACCAAAAAAGTGAATTAAATATATATCTTCTTCAATGTGTAGTCTTTTTGGCTTGCCTCCTTCAGAGACTTAGAAAGAGCTAATCAAATGGTCCAGAAGAGGGACTGAAATTCTGCTGCTTTGACCGCACATCTACTGGAGAGTGGTTGAGCCAAAGGGAAGTATCTTCTTGACATCCATCTTCATGCAAAAAGGTTACCTCTGAGATCACAAAATTTGAGGAGGAGCTAGCTAAGGTGCTAAAGTTTACCACAAGAGATATCAAGTGTCACCTTCTGAGAATTCTCCTTCAAGCCTGCAAAAATGTCCTTGAATAAGATGCATTTCAGGGTCTTGTTGATTTTTGAGCAAATTGTCATTCTGCACTCTCAGAGGTTCAATGAGAGGCGAGATTGGCCAAATGGTGGTCAGAGAAGCACTAACAATAGTTTGTGAAAAATGCTAAGCTGTTTTATAGAAAGTTTGTTTGTGTGGATTTGGAGCAGGAGGGATTGTGAGGGATGGTGCATAATGCGGAACTACTGCCCTGTTAGGTGTATGCCCTGAAGTGCTTAAAATACGTGAAAAAATCTGGAATTTAAGCTGCTCCTGTTTCATAAAAATCACATGTGAAGCTGAAGCTGGATATGTTTCCTCTCTCTTGGGAAATTTTGGATTCTGTTGGAAAGTGCTTGGCTTATGCTTCTTGTCACAGGAGGTCAAACTGGGATGCCAGGCCGAACTGTCTTCCCCAGTGTTGGGGTCAGATCTAAATTCTGAGCAAATATTATGAATTTAAACCCTCTCTTGATTGCAAGAAAACTAAATTTGCTTTGACTTTTAGGGTGAAAAGGATGTGGTCCATAGAGTGTGTCCATACCTGGGTTTTTTAAGTGCTTATTTCCATTTTGCATCTGACATTTTAACAGGTCACTTTTGCACTAACGCTGTCTTAAAGGTTCTTCTTAGCTCTCTTGAGTTACTCTTTTAAGTAACATCTCAGGGTAACATACCAGGAAGGCTAAGGCTCATAAGGGAACTGTCATTCTCAAGAGCTATGCCATAGATTTCAAAAGAGCAACATTTGAGCAGACTTCAAAAGCCTACTAAAGCAACGATGGTGGTTATTAAACAGAATCTCAGCTTTTGAAGACAGTTCCCAGGCCAGGCACCAGCATGGGGCTCTGGGGTTGTAGGGAGAAATGCACGCGTCRCTTGGAGCCTCACTCTGCCCTGACTCATGCTGCTTTTGCCCCGGTGAGGCTTTGTTGAGCAGCCACGGAGCCTCATGCAGACGCACGGGAGAGCAGCCACGGACCTGCAGAATAACCACAGAAGTAGATAATATATAGGTAGGCCCTTTTGCTCCAGCCTAAAATGACTTTTCTTTTTTTTTTTTTTTTTTTTCCAAAACTATTTGGCACTCCCCTGAGCTGTTGAGTAACTGGGTTAGAATTTTTTGTTTGTTTGCTTTAAACAAAATGGAGCTGTTATTGTGCAAGAGCATTGTTCTGGGATGCAGACAGCTTCTGCAGGCAGGCTGTCTGCAGCTTTGTATTTATAAAGGATCTGTGCTTTTAAAACAAAGGTCAGTGATCATGCTATCAGGTCATTACTGTATCTGTGTCACTGTGGGATCAGCCTCTGCTGATAGTTGGGCCACCAACACCCCCACGCTCCGGGAGAGAGCTTCAGTGCAGCCATCTGCAGGGCTGCAGGGTTATTGCAGGTGAGATGCTGCACGCATCCGCAGTCCTCCTGAAGTCCTCGTCCTCCCACTCTGCCCTGGCAACTGCTCAGATCAAGGTTTTCTTTCCCAGGTGTTCCATGTCCAGACAGGCAACGGAGCTTGATTTAGTGCTGCTAGTAATCAGCACCTTGAGATGAATTAAAAACAGGACTGTAAATCTTGACATGCTCTTTCATCCGAGACTTTTTGGTTCTTAACATCAAAATAGATTGACATTCCTTTACCACATGGCAGGGTTGGGTCTTGTTTTACTGAGAAATTGAAGACTCCAGCCACAGTGCTCATGTTGTAACAATATAGCATGTGGGAAGAGGCTGAGTGACGTGTGGAACAGAGTACTGGCTTTGTTCCTCTGGGATCCAGGTTTTCAGCCTGATCTGAAGTCCTGGGTTAGATGAACAGTCTCTACTCTGTTCCTGAGGGACCAGCARTCTGCAGTACAAAACCACGGTGCATTATTCAGCAGACTCGCTAGCCCAAAGTCTGGAACAAAATGCTCAGAGAGGGCTAAATGTTTCCCTACGAGAAAGAGGATGCCTCCTACTCCGGGTTCAGGTCACAATGCCCAAGATTGGCCCCATGAGTGTCTTGCTGCCATGGACTTAAGGACTATTCTGCCAGGGCTAGGCTCAGCAACCATATCTGGAGACCCCCAGCCTCCAGATTCGTGCTTCCTTATAGCTGGAATGTAATTTTCCAACTAGAATTTGCCAGTACTCCTTCCAGATGGGACTACCATTAATTACAGATGAACTGAAGATCACCCTGGTCTAAAAAGCTTTTACAYTGGCTCCCTTAAAAATTGCTGGGTGTGTAAATCCTAGCATTGCTTGTGCCCTGATTTTGGTTCAAGAAGTTCCAAACTGAGAGAGCTATATTGTCTCATGAATTTCAAACTGATCTTGCTTTTGCAAAAGGAAATTGCCCCTTTGGTATCAGCATCTGATGATGAGCTTGGTTGCTTATTTTCATTGAATAGGATTCCAGGAAAAAATCTCTGGAGGCACACATCTTCCTTGGACCTCAACACCGATATGAATCATTATTCAGGTGCTAATTATCCAAATTATCCAGAGGCTTAGAACAACAGAAATTCCTAACCAGTAGCCAAGCTTCTGGGAATAGCAACCATGTTCAGCATGGTATGTTGGCTGGAACCAACATACCTCAACCCAGAATATTGACCTTTTGTGATATAATCACAATGTATGGCATGGAAATTATGGAATGGAATACTAAATATAGCAGGAAATGAAAAGACAAAATCTTTTGTTAACAGATGAGATCAAAAGTAAAAAGTTTACTCAGATTATATGAACTTTATCCCATGATCACTCACTCACATAGATGTATTATTACAAACATGGAATAATTATTTTTGTTCTAAGAATGACTAAGAAATGATCTGTAATCTGATCTTCCTTTTTAACTGCAAAGCATCCCACCAGTGCTAAAGGCTTCCTCCTCCTCATGAAAATCAGCATCTAATATCATGTCAGTATCTAGTATCAATGTTAACATTTCACTACATTATCCTCTATAAYAAGCTAGATCCCACTAATGCAGTTTCGGTTGATCAATGAAAAGCCAGGCTTTAGTACTTTCTTAGAAAAGACTACAAGAAACAAGAAACATAAGATTCAAGAGTAAATGAATTCTAGAAGGAATATAGAGGTTTACCTGCACGGCAGAATGCAGTGCTATGCAGAGATCTGAAAACAGAATAGCAGGACCAAACAGCCCAAAGATAAAGTTGTGTTGACAGGGAAACACARTTTCCAGGTACAAGTCAGTGTTTCTACACTGCTCAAAGGTTATTCAAACTTGCCCAGAAGCTCTTTACCCAGCACGGTACTGTGTCAGACATCCATATCCAAGAAAGCTCTACTTGTATTTTTATGAAGAAAAAAATAACAAAAAGAATACTTGTCATTGAAACATTTTTTTTACCTCTGAGTTAGTTTGGGTAACTTGATAAGAGGTGCAAAGAGCCAAATACCTACAAATAATCTCTATGAAATTCTGTTGTATACCAGAAGGCAACAGTCTCTTCCTTCTTTGCAGTCAAGGAGGTCCAGTCTGTCACATAACATCTCTGACACCATGCTATTCRTTATTTCTTCCTTTCCTTCAGCTTCTGCTTTCCCATCTCTCTCTGCAATGCCTCCCTGGCAGCTTCATTGCTGTCCTCCGGGTCTAACCACTCAGCAGCTCCAGTGCTCCAGTTATTTGAAATGATTGTGCACAAAGCCATAATTCCTTATTATTCTTCATTATATGTATTAGAGAAAACTGTCCTTATTATTAGTGCTTTAGAATAAAATTTATCTAGGCTTCAGCCGCTTAAGAGTTGTCAAGCATTATACTTACAGCCGTAAGTAAGCCATAAGTAAGGCCAAGCTGGAGTGTGAACAATTGCTTTTCTCTTCAGAACACTCATTTGTTATTAATCTCTCAACTAAAAGTGTGATGACTGGAGTGTTACTTCAGGGAGTTTGATAACAGCTCTATGTCTCAGAGCGGGGTCAGTATCTGAGAGCTGTTTGTTTTAGATAAACAATTAGGCAAACATTGTYAAGCCTCTGTGGAAAAAATTGGCACTGAATTCAAATCTATACTTAGACTCTTGAATGGATTAGAAGGAACATGAATGCTCATTTAGTTGTAAGGATACCATGTATGTAGGATCGGGCCTGGAAACATTTGACTTAATTTTCTGTCAGAGAAACCAAACTGATAAATTGTCTAATACGAAGTATATAGGGAATAGGTGAAGACAAACTGTTTTGTAAACAGAGTAATTTAGGAGTGCAAATGTGCACAGTTATCAGCTATTGCTGAAGCAGATACAYACCTGCAGCATCCTGGAAATCATATCAAACAGCACTTCTTGAACAAAAGGCCAGTGAGTACTGTGTTTAAGATAATAATTACAAGGAAAACTGAATGGGCAGCATGCTGTGGTCCTAATTGCATGTAAATACAAAGCTGAATGTTTTAAAGCCTCTCTGTAAATCAAGGCATATTTCCCTTTCATTACTGGACCTTCAAGGCAGAGTACCTTCACAGCAAATTCTAAGGCTTTAAAGTCCTTTCTTGTACATCAAAGAGTCTTCTGCATGTATTTTGGACTCACTTGTGGCCAATCAGAAGAACCATTTGCATGGTATCTGCTTAGTGTTTCCTTAGCCAAAGGAAACATCCTGGGTAAAAAAACTATCAACTTATTGACTTTGCAAACCATGTTTGAGTGCTAGAGAACACAAATGCATGCTGCCTCAAATATGATATTGCTATTAAAATTCAGATCACCATAGACAGCTGGAACCAGAAGCAAGCTCTGTCCCTGCTATTAGTGATTTTTCCACTCAAAGCTACCAAAAATCATTCCTTGGATAACTCCCTACCTTCTACTCAAAAACAAACAAACAAATAAACAAACAAACCAAAAAACTTTGCCTTGCATTTCAACAGATTACATAGCATTGAAAAGAGAAAAGAGAGAGGAACTCCATAAAATAGGAGGCAGCTTCCTCATGGAGGAAGCCCRTCATGAAGGTGGCTCTCTGGCTTTCCCACAGCAGATGTTTCAGTGGTCGCGGCACCAAGATCTTGCCTCAAGCAGAGTGGCCCAACATTGCTCACTATGAGCGGTGAGAGGCCAAATACTTTAAATTCCCACAGACTGATCTTGATTATAGAAAAGCCCTCACACCATATGCRCAAAACCAATTTCCTTATTTCTACCTGTGATGTGTAACATTCATTTTATGCGAACCGTACTTTTAAGCTGTCCTCACAGAGGCATTTCTCTGGTACCTCATGACATCCAGAAAACCAGGTGAGTGCACACAGAAGTATTCGGGAGCGATCCACCATAC
>PTEX01000033.1:1438978-1472871 GCA_003342815.1 Eudromia elegans
CCTTCCTCCCTTCCTCCCTTCCAAGTTAATCATGAAAGAAAATCATGTAGATAGAATTGATTTGTGCCATTATCTTGGGGAATTTTACCCCAAATTTTGTCCCCCTTTATCCAAAATTGAGTAAAAAAGACAAAGCTCTTAAAATAAAAAGGAGTTTCTCTCYGATCCTTACTTATACAGACTGCTCATAATTTCAGACAGGGTTCAGAACTTGCCATAAATGGATTCTGTATGTCAACACACAGACTCACAAGTGTGCTGCTGAACCAGCATACATGGGAGACTGGGGAGCAGCAAGGACTGATTGGTCTATAAATTTAAATGCCTATTGCAAAACTAAATTTTATTTCTGAAAAGGAAAGTCAAATCAGCTTTGAAACCATGCTAGGACACCCTGCTACAAAAATTAAGCGGTCAAAGGGATGAACAGAATTGCCAACACTTGTGATTTTATTAGGAGAGAGTTGTTTTTTTTCTTAAAACCCTAGCTCCAGAAGTCATATGATTATAGGAAACAACCATGTTCCATCCCATTAGAAGAAATAGTTTCTAACTTTTGTGGTTGTAGAGAAAAKTTGAAAATATAAATCCTACAGACGGGGCCACCAGATGACAAAAATACCCCAAGTCGACTGGTATTTCAGGGAATGTGATGGTTTCTGAAGGCCTGATGCCGAGAACATTAAAATAGTGTTATTCAAACAAAGAATGCAGTGAATAATGATGTGGAAAGTAAAATCTAAAGAGCCAGCRTGCTTTCCCTATCGTACTAAAGAGGGGAAGTAACATGTGTAGTGAAACTCCCCAGCTTCAAAGCTCATACACAATTTTATCCWAGAGTCGTTGTTTAAAAAATATATCATTATTCTGGGAGTATGGAGCACGTACTATGTCAGATGAGAGCTAATAATACGCTAATGGAAAGATAAACCATTGCTTTAGGTCTACATGCTGGAACTTCACTTTTCCTGTTTCTCCAGATAAAAATGAGAGAGATATGTTAAATAATATGAAGCCAAGCAGAATTTGCAGAAACTGCTTCCTGTGAAGCATTAAGGTTTAATTAGCTACAAAGGAAGTGTACAGAGGGATGATAACTGAGAGTTGGTCACCCTGTCTCTCTGATGAGATTATCCTCTGTACCTCTGAACTTTATTATCCAAACAACAAGTCCATGGCGTGATTTGGTGCCTCCAATAATCTTGTGCTAATTTTTACTCATGTAATCTGTCAGGAGGCCCCGAGTTATTTGCATGACAGCTCTAGATATGAGGAACAATTGACTGCATTAACTGCATGCAGAAACRTTAATATAGACATCAAAAATAGATGCTGGTTCCTGTTTCAAAGTCAGCTGAAATCAAGAAAAACTTACTGCATTTTGAATCATGACTTTTTGTTRTTTAGGCTTGGTATAATTCGGGGCTTTTATTTAAAATCAACTTACCTGATCTTCCAGAAAGTTTTGTGCTACACATCCTGAAATGGATGAGTGCATGAAAACAGGATCAGACTTAACCAAATATAGCAATGCTTAGTGCAAAGGATAGGGACATTGTCCTGCAAAAATACATACCACAAAGATACCCATGGAGCTAAGGACAGGAAACAACTTGTCACCTGGTTCTGAAGCACTTGCACCTTCCATTGCTAGCATCCTCTGCTTCTTTTGGCTTTGGTATATTTTCCGGCCATGAACTGACTTTGCTCTTTGGCTTGGGAAGACATTCCTAACATGAAGGGGTTCCGACACCAGCTTACAACTGCTCATCTGCCAACCAAGCAGCTCCACTGCTTGTTACAGACGATGAGACTGGTCTTCCRCTACTTGCTTCTTGGCAAACCCCTGTTTACCTGTGCAGAACGGGGTGGTAAACACCACTGTTAAGATCTCAGAGTGCTCTACAATTGCACAGTGCTTCTGGCAGCAAACAGACAGTGAACTTGCAAGGATGAAAGCTGCAGAGACTTTGGTCCAGTGGAAAAAGGCCATTCAGGGAAAGAAAAAAAGATAAGGATGAATCCTCTTCACTACCACAGTCTTGGGAGGCATGTCCTTAGGCTCCTGATTCAGTGRCACTGTATATTTTTCAGGGAAGCAGTTCCATACAAAGAGATGGTAATGTTAATTCAGACATTCTGAGAGGTTCAGAGCCATTGGGAAGGAAAATATTTAAGTAAACTGGGGGGGAAAAGGGAAAGAACAAATGGAAACCATAAGGGTATTAAAGGTTGATATGGGGTGAGATGTAAGAGACTGAGATGTGGATCAAAAGCAGCTGTAGGAATCTTACTTGCATTTGTCCTTTAGCAATAGTTTAAGGTCATCTTTGACCGAGGAACCATGCTGAAAATATTGCACAAATTAATTGCATGATTTTTCAGGCAGCTCTGCCCTGAACCAGTTCTAAGTGAGCAAGGSCACAAAGGACCAAAGGAAACAACTTGTCCAAAGTAGGTTAGTCCACAGAAATAAAGATAGGATCCAGGTGTCCTGCAGCCAATTGGATGCAGCCCATGCAGAAGTGTAATCTGCTTCCCAGCCTTGTGTGAGGACTTCCAGCCAGAGAAAAATCTGCTCTAATAGAAGGAGAGGAAAAGAAGAAAGTGTGGGCTTGAAGAGTCGAATTGGTGCATGCAGGAAGATATCAGCTGGCTGCAGCTTTCTCCCAGTGAAAACTTTCAAGAAAATAAACAAGCACAAATGATCTAAACAAAGAAACAGACTCAGGACTGCAGCACTCTGAGCCTATGTAAAGGTTCTAGTTCATTCTTTGCAGAGAAAGTAAGAAAAAGAAAGCAGAAAAASCCTGGTAAGGGAAGCTCAGACCTCTCACAAGTGTAGCATATATTAAGCCAAAAAAAGGATAAATATATTTTACTCTTCAGTGGTTTGGGAAAAATCTGATTTTTTTGTACCTTAAAAAATGTACAAATATACTTCTTCAGGTATTGAGGGCAGAATTTCTTGTTGTTTTTCTTAAGTTTCTGATCCTAGTTGTTTCTGACTCTTAACTTATAGCTACTGAAAGATATTATTGATAGAATATTAATTCCTTTTTACTTCATTGAAATTTCAATAGTGCTATAAAAAAATCAAAAGCCATTAAAGTAACYGTGGATTTTAAAAAGTGATAGCCATGGTGCAACACAAGCAGCAAATCTCATATTTTCATCCTGTTACATACTCTCATTAAGAGGACAGAGGTATTTTTCCTTACCTTCCACCAATAAATTGTTAGTAGCAATGCAAACATGGCATGAAATAAAAACTCTCAAAAGTGAAGGAAGATTGTCAGTGTAGCTCTGGTTTGTGTTGATGTCAAAGATATTCAAAGCCAAGAAATGGATCTAGGAAGGGAAAATTAGGACAATAGGGAAACCTTATATGCTGCAACAGTAGTACTAAATTTTAATGCAATAATCTGTACCTTGTACAGGCAGAATAATAAATTTTTCSTCCAGAAATCTGAAAAGATTTCCTGTTTAATAAAGATCAGAACACTTCTATGAAATATGATAGCATTTGTGTACCAGTGTTAAAGGAAGGTAAACTGAAGTACAGACAAGCTAAAGATCTGGTCCTGCTACCTGTACATCTGATCTGAATTAAAGATAATGATCATAGGCATCACCTTGGAAAGAGGTTTCTGAATTAAAGTATTTTAAAAAAGAATGCAGAGAGTATGCTTCTGAGATGACGTGGCTGCTTCTTAAAACTCGAAATGCCCCCTGCACATGCTGTGTTAGTGTCAGAGAAGGCCACAACCCAGAAATCGAGACTTCTTATTTCCTACACTAGCCACAGAACAAAACTCAGATGGGAGGTTTTGCCTTCAGGGAAGCTGTATTTTTTTTGCTCAGATTAATTCCATTCCTCATTTTCTTTGCTTCAGAAGATCTGGCAAAAAATGTAAAGAGCATACAGATGTTCATCACATGCTTACTTCCCCGGCAGCTCATAGTGAAAACTTTCTTTAGTTCGGATATAAATATGTTGGGTTTTAGATATTTTATGGTAGGTACCATCTCCCTTAATGAAAAAAACATTGCCAAGTCTCTAAAACCGGGAACAACACATGTTTCAGTGTTACAGCAATTCAGGCGGGCACGTTACGTGTTCTTCAGTTTCCAACACTGGCTAGGATCGTCTTTAAAACTGATGTCGTGTTCCCAGTGCAGGTTAGCTCATTATCAGCAGAGCTATGGAAGGTAATTTCTAATATTGAATTCCTTAGCCTCAAATTACTCTGGAAGTTTAGCCAGATGGCATCTTCTTCAGGCAGACTTGACGGGCCATTTAGTCTGGTCATTAAATCACAGGACAGGATATGACAGCATGGCTTCTGCTCTCAACTCTGCTACTGACTTGCCTGGCTGAATGCAAGTTAGTCTCTAATTTTCCAAATGTTTGTCTGAACTAGGAGCTTAACTTCTRTTTTCCAAAGGGACTAAGGAAAGATCCACACCTGTCCCCCTGTGCCTGGCACGGGAAGCTCTGACTGCTGCTGTTACCCACATGCTATACTGCGACGTGAGCCACCACGGCTGTGCAAAGGAGCCTCCTGTGCAAAGAGCACGTGCCTGTTATCCCCAGCTCTCCTTCCCCAYGTTTGTGCCTTCTCTGTGCTGAGCTGTGTTTTGATACAGCTCCTTGGTGGGCAGATTTAATATTAAAGGGAATTTTGCAAGGCAGGCCTCAGAGGTGTGGTGACTTGCTTAAGGGAGTAACCATGGCTAAAAACTACATTTATTTTCTTTTCTGGACATCTTATTTTTAATACAGATCAATTTTCTGATCTGGATCAACATACAACACCGCAGACACTTGTGCAGGCACAAGGAAGTGATGGGAAGGAGGTGTGGATGACAGACTAAGAGTGGGTGACAGTGATAGCAGTGCTGGCTTACACTGTTTTAAAGGATATGCAAAACTAATGCCTTGATTTTTTTTCCATTTAAACTCCTCTCTTGCCTCAGTTCTGCCTATGTAAGTGTTGAAAAAAMCCCAGCATTTTGGCCCCTCACTCTTCAATCAATCTGTTTAAAGGAAGAATATCTGGAATTTTACTGTCATTAATAGTTTTAAAAGAGGGTCAGTTCCTCTATCTTTGCAATTCAGACATTCTATCTATTCACTTAACACTTTAAGTTCCTAAGAACTGAATTAATTGACAAGAATCATAATCCAAAATTTACGTTTAAAAAGTTACTCTGTATTGCTGGATGTACCTGTTTGTTTGTAAAAAAAATGACTGACATTTATCTGCACAGGATTTATTTCTACTCTTGCTGCCCCATTGCCTGGAGATAACAAAGTGGAGACTACTTACTGATAACACACCACATCTTTTCTACATTAGGACTTCTACGTCTGGCATAGGGCTTCTCCAGTTTACAGCTCAGACATGCCCAGCTCTGCCCTACTGCATCCTGCACACTTGATGCAGAAGATGGAGGTCTCCTGGACAGTATTAGCAGAAGAAAGGAAAAGGAGCTAAGGGGGTCTTTGCTTGAAGCTTGGTGCATGAAGCATGTTACACCACTATCAGTTATCCACTCGGTATCTGTGTCAGGCACAGCAGGTCTTGGTGTAAAAGGRAAGAAAGGTTGGCAATCACAGTGTGCCTGGGGCTGCAAGTGGGGCTCTGCAAGACATGCCTACCCCTATAAGCCTATATAATGGCTTATATACCAGTGCTCTAGTCACAGCATCCTGAATGTCTCCTTAGCTCCTAGATCCATGCACATTTTAGTTGCAAAAAGACAGTGAATCTCCCTAATCTGCTACAGAGYTTCCTCTCCACCTCTGTCCTCAGAGAGTCCCAAGGGATGGCCTGAGGCACACTGATCCTGAGGGACAAGCAGGGATTACACACGACTATCATACATACAAGTAAGTCTTTATCAAAAGACTTCACACCAAGAGACACGTTAAGGACAGCAATCTGAGAAACCTGAGAAAATAAGATCTCCCATCACCCAATGCTGATATGCTGCTGAACCCACTCCTGCAGAAAAATTTCTATCTTACCAAGCAGCAGGAAAAGATCCCTTTAGCTTTACGGAGTAGGTTAATAGTATATTTTATTTGCCTGTCTCAATGGAGTAAATGTTCCATACTGTTTCAGGAGGCAGGTGAGTCACCACAAAATTTCTCCCATCCTCCTGCCATCTCCTGCCACAGCTSCATCCAGGCCTGCTCTAGACTGGATTTCACAGGAATTTGGGGAAGAGTCATATTTCTTTCCCCCAAAATGTGATTTTCTCCCCATTTTTATCTAAATGATATTAATTCAGAACCTAACAACTCAAGAGCTCAGTCAGATAGGTAAACTTTCATGGAGGCATTTGAAATATCTCTGCCTGGACTGATCTAGGGGCCTAACATAACCCAGACTCACAGGACCAGGGTTGGAGGGCTCAAGTGTGAATMTTATAGTGTGAATTACCTCTGACAGTATGATGTTTGAAAGGATGCTAGAAACTATATCAACTTTACTTTTCTCTAAAACTTGACCATCACGGTTCAATTACAATGAAACAGAGCTAGCCCTACTGGGAATAGTAGAGCTAGCTCAGCCCCCAAATTTCTTTCAGCCAAATTTTGTTATTATCTAACAGATACCAATGATACCAAGCCAGCATGTCTTGTCATCTTCTGGATCGTAAATGGATGTGTAGATTGCTCCAGCCTTTGAGAATATCTCTGCTAAAAGAGTGTGCTGGGTTGCTGGGTGTTGAAGCAAGAGGAGAGCGAGAACAGGAACAGCACACAAAATCTAAAACAARGTGATTTTTTTGAGCACATGGTTTAACTCACCTGAGTTAAAGCATATATGAGCTAGAGAAATTTTACACAAAATTCAAAGCACATGAATGTAACAAAGCCAACAGAGCAAAAGCCATGTTTCAAGTTGTCACTGCTTCTTTCATGTCATAGTTAATGTGTCAAAGCTCCTGGCACATGAAAGGGACATAAGCTACTCATGAGGGGGCTGTTCAGCACATCTTCAGTACAGAGAGCAGTGTGCCCTCTGCCAGAGATGAGCATGCAGCAAGACTAGTTCCTGACCAGACTGTGTTGCACTCACAGGCAGCATGGGGATTGACAAGTGACAAGCACCGCACGACGACGTACAGCAGGCGCCAGCTCTGGGCCCCCATCCAAAGCGTTTTTCTCAAGGAAAAGTGCAGCACATCCGATATCACCTCTCTGACTGCATTCTCTCCCTTCTCTTCYTTACAACATTTCAGAGATATTCAGGGCCACAGCTGTGGAGAAGCCTTTCCTTTTGGGTAAGCATGCAGGATGGTCAAGTATATCAAAAGAGATTTCTAAGCTTAATTGATAATGGCAACAAGTCTAAGGCAATCATATATAAAATTCTTCTCTCAGAAGTTGTTGGATGAGTTCTGGCACAGCCGYCTTGCCTCACAAACATTTCAGATACTGTTTCTTACATTTTGGCTAYGGCTTTCAGTAAGACTTGGAAAAATACCAAGAATTATCATGGGCTTGGGTTACTTT
The DNA here is from genome assembly GCA_003342815.1 of Eudromia elegans. Classification (NCBI taxonomy): domain Eukaryota; kingdom Metazoa; phylum Chordata; class Aves; order Tinamiformes; family Tinamidae; genus Eudromia; species Eudromia elegans. Next base: position 1,446,510 of record PTEX01000033.1, read on the forward strand.
TTTCTTCTACTTTTTTATCCTTACTCTCCGCAGACAAAACACTGCTTGATTCACTTTAAAAAAATCATCCTCTAACTCTGTTCTCACTTTCATTTCTCACTGTGGGTTTGGGGTGAGGTCAGGAATGCTCTAAAGTGGCACCTTTGCAGACAGCATGTTAATGACACAGAGGTCAGATTCATTTCACTTACACCTTGGCTAATGGACTTTTTATAGAGTGCATACACATACACACACAGCTTTCTGTGTGTCCATAAATTAGGTCTCCTCCAAGCACAAGATTGTACCTTTATGGGGCTTTTATTAAGTAGCATGGTTCAGTGAACTTCACATCAGTACATGTCAAGATTATGCCTCGGGTAGAGTGTTAAAACGAGGAGCTGTAAATGAAGGCTCCCAAATATCAGACGTGTTTATCGGCTGGGAGTTTGAAGCAAATACTTTGAAGACAGTGGGAGAGTTTGCGGTGGGGTTTGGGAGGGAACTGGGACACAGTCTTGACCCGCACTCAAATACTTTTCAGTTTGTGTGGCTGTCTGAATCCGTAGTGTTGGTTTAGCGCATTACTGACACATGAAAGGTAGATGTGCAAGCAAGATGTGGTGCTSTACTTCCCTTGCATGTCTCAAGTGTCCTGCGCTGTGGCTTGGTTCAGGCCCATGTCGAAGTGAAACTTCTCTGCTTCACAGTGACTTATGTCTTTGTGGTTTGAACAGCTTTCAACTGCCTCTTCTATGTGAGTTTAACTGCTGCAGTCTCTGTTTCTTCTGTCCCAGMCGTACCATACTTAAGAACAAACACCACCTTTTAACCCACCTCTTAATCCCCAAAGGAAACTCTTGCATTAAAGCCCAGGTGGGCAGTGATGTGATACCCATACTAACTGCAATCTAGCTAGCCTGCTCATCAGCAGTGAGGAATCTGTGGCCATCAGCTTGGGCTGTGCAAMAATCAGAACCCTTGGGAGCTGTTTGAYTGTTAAAACACARATTACTGTAGCTTTACCCCAAGTCTGAGYGATGCAAAGGAAAAKACAAGAAATAATAGATTTTGAAAGTTGGCCCCAGAGAARAGAGAAAGGGGGTCACATTTCCCAGCTGTTTAACAGTTCTTCTCACACTTGTTCYACTGCACCTTTCACAGAGCAATAAGTAATTTTACTTACAAAGGGAAAAWAGCAGAATTGGGTTGCCTTTTTTTGCAAAGAAAGTGGAAATCTAATCTTAGCTCTCTCCTGTGTTCTCTCAAGTATGAGCATTTTATCTTCAAGAGCAGTTTGCTGAAAACCCTCATGTACCATCCATGTCTGTGTCTTTTCTATTCAAAGAAGACAAATAAGAATAGAATACTKATGACTTTCTCTTCTTCTCTATTCCCTGATTCCCTTGTTAGAAGAAACAGGTAAGATTGAGGCACCATCCCAAAGTCATCAACAGTTCAACTCCAGCTGAAAAGTGCCCATAGCTTTCCAGTGCACCATATCACTCATTGCCTGACTCACTAAAAATAAGTTGTACTTTTTTGCTCCACTGAAACTTGCACAAAGGAGCCAAAGTCTTGGCAAATCTGCAGTAGAGGAGCTATGGCTTTTTACGACCATGACCTTAAGTGACCAGGTTAATTTATTCTTCTTTCTGGCTCTATGCCAAATCCTACTTGCATTATCCACACAAGGAGTGCAAGCTGTCCAAAGGAGATGAGGAATTTGAGTTTGCCAGTGTGTAACCAGACTCAGTAAATAACTGTGCTCTTCTGTCATAACTCTGGTGCTATTGAGACTGAAGCAGAAAAGAAGTAAAAAATAAGAGGAAAGAAGGAAACAAATATTATTGCCTTAGTTCCAGAACTTTTCTTCCTGGATTCAGAGCAAACCCTGATCAGCTTAACTCCTTAGGAACGGTCCTGTCTTCTCTTCTTTTCTSACCATTGTGTTTTAGCGGGAGAGTGTATATTTCCCAGCCATCTGCAGCCCAGACCCATAACCTGGGTGCCTTTGGTTCTTTTCACAGCCTTGGAGGTTGTTGGGCAAAAGCTAAAGGGACTGTGGGGGCATGAGGGCAGGAAGGCAACACTGATGACTACTGGAAGGCAAAAGTGTTTTCTGCCTCAAGATGGTTGACCCRCCAAAGTCCTGGGTTGGAGACAAATTCCCATTCTTTGAACAACAGATTTTATATCAGTCATCCAAGTAAGAGCCAGGAAGTAGTTGTAAATACTTTTTAAGGGTAACTGAGAAAATTTGCGTTCTACACATCAGTAGCACTTACAGTGAAAGGAGAAGTACGGATGTGTCTTACAGGTATTTTCTGGAAGTCATACACTGATATTGAAGGGGCCATGTATAGTCTATATGGGCCTATTCACTCTTTTTTCTGGCTAGTTGACTGAGGAGGCATAAGTAGAGATCAACACTCAAGTTCAGATGTTTTCCAAGACGGATCCACCGATATTTCAAGTCAAGGAAAGACAGACTTGTATTAGGATTTGGAGTGAACACTTATGTCTGACCAGCCTACTTGGAACCACTACAAAGYATACAAAATAGTGGAATATATAAAGGTATTTAAAATGAGAATTTTTCAGAAATGGAACACTGTGATTTTATTTTACATTTATTTGTAAATGAAACCCATTCCTCATAAATAAATGGAAGATCCCCCTAGATTCCTCAGGTCCTACAGAAAGGTAGGGCATTAAAATGGCAAGCAGAGGTCCTCAGTCTTTTATTATTTCCTTTTGTGGTTCACTTTTGAAAAACATTCTTTTCCAACCTCATTTTTGCCCCTCACATTTCCATTCCTATTTTCCCCCATTTTCTTCCTCCTTCATGACACCTGTTCTGGAAAAATAAATATTCAGACCTATCTACAGCTCCAAAAAGAATTATTCAATCAAAATATTGTAAAAATTATTAATACTAACAGGAAGAGAAGCTTTTAATTAGACATAGGAGAAAAAGCAGATTAGCCCCAGGATGTCTTGTGTGGAGCTCATTGGGCCMTTACAGCAGATATTTTCCTGATGTCTGTGTGGACTGAAGCCACCTACTTCTTGCTCCTGCTGAAGAATCAGGTTAATCAAAATGATGACAGTCAAAAGGACGGAGAGCAGGATCCATCCAAGCCTCTTTGTCTGAACTCCAGATGGAATTTAAAAGTTAAAGCACAGACAGCATGTCCAGGATGGTCCGGCACGTATGTGACAAGTCTGTCTGAAAACTGTCCTCGTTAATTTGCAACTGTCAATCACCTAAGCATTCTGTGCTGAAACAATGGCTGGCTCAGGATCACAGCTTCTCCCCATCTCCTCACACCAGCACAGCAGAGAATTATGGATTTTTGCTTGATTAGTAAAGACTTCTTGATGCAACTGATTTTGTACAATAAAATAAGTGGCTTGAAGAACAAGGGAAAATTTACACAGACCCCATCCTTACCCCTAAAAGAACTAAAACAATTTAATGGATTAAATTTACTGGCTGCATTTAGTTCATTTTAATAAAAATTTTTCAGCTTGGCAACTAAATCAAAAAGAGGGTGTAAGATGGACTGAAGTTAAAAGCAAGAGAAACAAAAAGCACAATTTGTCACCCCACCAGAGAAGGAGATGGCCAGTTCTCTGTTCCAAGAGCTGATGGCTTACTGCTAAGTCAAGGATGATCTTGCTTTCAGAAGAGCCAGAGGTAGGACTTAAGGGATGATAAGAAGGGTCACTAGGAGAAATTAAGAACATCTTTCTCAGTTACTTCTTGCTTTCCTCGTCTTCAGCAGTAGTTGAATTCAACATCTGAAAGATAGAGGAGACAAAGAAACAGTCTTCTCCTGTTTGTGAGGATGCTCTCTATGGGGGCTCAGTATAGASGATGCTCATACATATGATACAGGGATGATATCATTACAGAATCATGCTATAAAAATAATCTATCACCTGTCACACCAAGGCACAAATGTAAAACCACATTTTTTCCTGTTATTTAGACCCATGAATTTTGCAGTCATGGCAAGGAGGAGATASTGTTAGCAGTCGACTTTGGCTTGAGATTTAATACAAAACAACTCTCACAAATCAATCTTTTACTAACAGCACAAGAGAGAAGAGGGGAAAAAAGTAGGATTAAGGACTTGAAACATGACATTGCTTTGCTCCCAGGGAATGGAGCCTTTGACAATGAATGCGATCATTAACCATCTGGCTTACTAAATAGTTAGCAAAAAGTTCCTCTTAAAGGGCTGGCTTTACATTCATAGCTGCAGTTTATTGGTCCACTGGCACCAGCATGCCTAAGCACAAGGGAAAGTTAATACTGTATCATAGCCCTGCCTAGCTAACACCTGGAATATATTCTCCGGAGCGAAAACAGCAGGGAACTGACCAGAAATAACCCCTCTCATATTATTCCTTCAATTAGACCAAAACAAGTTTCCCTTTGAAAACTCAATAATAAACACCGCAGGTCATTCACTTGTTTGGAGCCCCTTTGGGAAGGCTGAGCAGATGGGTCCCCTTGTCTAGCCCCCTCACTGTCACAGAGACAACAGCCGCAAATCAGGACAGATATTGATTTTAATTGGAACCAACAGCATTTACATGCCATCCTAATATCCACATCTTCCTTGGAAAAAAAAGAAAGAAAGGAAATAGAAATGCAGCTTTTTGAAAGGTGGGTTTGTTTAGCCCTGTCAGGTTCATTGGACAGAGTGCGGTAATTCCCAGCAAGGAGCAGCTGTGTCRTTTTTCAGGTTCGCTGCTTGAACAGACACACGCAGGGGAACGCGAGGCCCGTGCGGAGGCTGTGGGCGCGCCGGCAGCCAAGCGCACCGGAGCCGAGCTCCGCTCACCCGCGCCCAGCACCCAGCAGAGCCGAGGTGTCTCGGCGTCTCCGCAGCGTTAGGTTCAACACAGCGACACAGAGACTAACAGCGCCAGCGCACATCTACCCAAAATCATGTGGGACACCTTCAGCGCTATCAGGGTTTCTAGACGCGATGCTCCTCAGACACCCTGCAAGATCAGCACGCCGCCTCCTCCCGGGGCCCCTCAGGGCAATGCTTCCTGCATTAACCCTACCCCGGGTAGCGCTTCCCTCCTGCCCAGCTCGCCTCCCTCTCCCACGGCCCTGCTATCTGCTGCCGAGAGGTGTGAGGAGCAGTGTGGCTGCTCTTGATGGCCATGGAGAGCAGAGCCTTGGTAAGAAGCCACTTGCTAGCAGCAGGACCTTGCTGTTGTGCAACAGGCAGCAGCACGGCCAGCCAGGCRGCTGCCTGGGGAGCATTCGCACAGGCCTTCATCCCCAAGAGGTGAAGGGCGTCATCCTCCCTCTATGCGGAGAGGCTTCGTCGCCACAGGAGCTCTGCGGACCATGCAGTGCACAGCACAGGGGTGGAGAGGAATGATCCTTAGTGAGGCTAGGCCTGTGGCACACTTGCAGGAGGAAGCTGGGCTGCAAACAGACGCACTGCACAGCGCCCATATTGCCCCATTTGCTATGGCCCCCAGGCGAAGGGCTCCTGCCGCAGCAGCTGAAGGCCATGTAAAGCGTGTTTGCTCCCTGCCTCCCTGGGCTCCGTGTGTGGAGAGCAGCGCCAGSGCCTCTTGGGGAGTGTGCCCTGCAGATACGCACTCTGCAGGAGTCACAGACACCCATAAAATCCACGTCCCCAGCACGCAGAGCAGCACAGCAGGAGCGGGAATGTGCCTGCTGCACCTCCTGGAAAGAGGACACCCCATTCTGTGTGCCAGGCAGTTCCTGGAGAAATTCCTTCTCCACGAGCAGCATTCTCATTTAGTTTTGTACTAACCTCTCCATGGAAGCAATATAACCCGTGGCTTGGACTGCTTAAAACTAGATCACAGCAAATGCCAGTGGATGTAGYGAAGATAACAGCCTTGCAGGGGCTGAAGAGGGGAGGACTATTGCTCATCTCTGACATCGGCGCTTCCATAATCAATGAAATCCCCAGAACAGCTGCCCCTTTGGCTAAGACTCAACAAATCTATGGGCTAGCAGAGGCTTTTGCAGAGCTGTAGGAGGACACAGAGATCCAACGGGTCTCTCACATTTTGAAAATCATGTAGCACACTCAGATCCCTTCTCCTCTTCACTACCTGGTACGCCTCCCTGCTCTGTCGCTCCCTTCCAGTCCCCCTGCCAGCCTGCCCAGTGAGCTTGGCAAGTTGCATTTCTTCCAGTGCCTGCTTATCCCACACGCAGGTTTTCCCAAGCTCTCACTGCTCCTGTTTAAAAGACTCCCTGGAGATAGACTACAAGACTAACACTAATTACCATGATGATTTGTTGGACCATGCCTTTGATCCTTTCTCACCTACCAAGTCAATCCTGTTCTACTCTATATCCAGAAGTGTTAGATGTGATTACACAACTAATTAACACAAGAGATTGAATTTTTAAAGAATGTATGACAATAACGCAGACAAAAGTTTTGATCTCTTGATAAAGAAGGAAGTGAGCAAAATTATCACTTCCCAGGAGATCTGTAGGAGGGCAGCTATTGCCAGAAATCCTAAAGTACACAGTGAATAGCTTAAAACTGCACTGCTAGTCTAGCAAGATGTACAATTCCTGAAGAAAACTTTATTAGTTTTTAAACTAGCAAATTAAAAAAAAATAGTATTTTATTCTTATATGTGAAATGCAAATTTTCTTTGATCAGAAAACAAAATTTCAGATGTTTTATCTCCTTCTAGGATTAATTTCAGTTTGATTTCCACTTCAGAATATGACACTTTTGAGTGTTTCTGTATTCCTGAGAGGGTCATCATTCTCTTATTTCATAGGATGCCTACCAAGGGACCTAAGATGAGCCCTCACCATATTCCTTCAAATAAATAAGAAAGTAAAGTGAGGGAGAGAGATCTCCTATCACATTTTACAACTAGATCTACTTATACAACTCCCTTCTTTTAAAATCTGTTTACTAGAATTTAGGAATCCAAGCCCATTGGATTTATATCCTGGCTTTGGAGATTTGGGCATCGAATCACAACATGTGAAAATGGAACAGGAAAACAGATGAGGGTTTGGATGCACCAGGAACTACATAACAGAGATTATTAATTTAGTCTCTGCACAGCTGCTTCATAGTGTCACCTGCAATTCTTTGATGTCAGAAGCTTTTGTTAGATGTTGGATGCCTATGAGAAGCTATTGATCTAGTATAATTAAAGGACAGTGCTATAACTTTTGTTTGTTCGTTCTGAGGCAGCTAATGTTTTAGTCTAACAGGCTAAGTAGATTTTTTTTTCAGGGTAGATATTCTAGATTTCAGTGGTTAAGAAAATAGAACTTCACGAACAAAGAATTATGACCATTATGTTCAAGTCACTATATTATACTAAGACACTCCAGGTGCAATAGTATTAAAATATTGTTCCAGGCAAGAAGTACTTCCTGAAAAGTTGCTGTATATCACCAAAGATAAAGATAACCAAAGATAAAGGCATCCATGTAAATAGAGTACAATTTAGATCTTTTTTTCCCGTATTTTCCAGCAGAGTTTCAACACTGTTTAGTATAAACGGTCTACATCGCCGTGGTTGAGAGCAAGGTATGCTTCTTTTCAGCATTTAAAACATTCAATAGGGATTTGGTATGGTTGAGACCTGCATACTCTCTGAGACTGAGACTGCATAGGATCAATTTTCAGTAGGAAATAAAGCTTAAAAATGCTGCTGAGGGAATGAAAGGACCTGTGGATGAGGGGGGTTTGAAAACACATGTCTGCAGGAAATGTTTGTAATTGTCTTCTGTTTTTATTTCCTGCCCTCTCCTTTTCTATCTCCAGCTCCTTCTCTTTCCTTTGCTTCTTTTCTCTGCCCTCCCAAAAGCTGGTGCAGTGCATGTGTCCACGTGTCTGTGCTTGGGTCAAACTGACAGGTTTGATTTTAATGATAGTCCTCTCTGAAATGAAGAAATTCAAGTAGAAGGAATATAAACAGATATCAAATATCTGTCTGCTATATCTCCCCCTCCTTTTCTTTAGAAAAAAAAAAAGAGAAGCCTTTTTCTTTTTTTTTTTTCTTTCTTTCTTTCTTTTTTTTTTTTTTTTTTTTTTTTTTTTTTTTTTTTTTTTTTTTTTTTTTTTTTTTTGGCAGAGGTAGTGGTTAGTATTTCTTTCATCAGAGATATGTAACTAAGATCTGAAAACTTTTCAGAGTTTCTCCTCTACTTCAGAAGCTTCTTACATGGCAAATTATATCATAGCAAAGCAATATTTTATCAGATTTGACTCATGATCAGTACCTACATCCAAATGGCCAAGTCCACACATCATTTCAGGGCTCAGTAATGTTAGAGCATTTAGCATACAGAGTGTGATTTTTTAAACTGAGATTTGTTTAAATAAATAGACTTTACAAACTGCTCTATGCAAGCAGATCTCATTGCACATGGACTCTACTGCATGGKAATGTGCACGGCTAAGAAAGAATTCTTATCCATTTGGAAAGACAGATGACATATTTTTTCATGTTGCACCCATCTGAATTCACCCTTTATGAAAAAATGTCAGTATTAAACTATTACCTGTTTAAGTAGGCGAATACGCATTTCATTAGCAGAGGCACAAAATTTCTTTAATATAGTTGTACTGTTGAATATCCAGGTCCTTTCCTCGTCTTTCAGTTTACTTGATGGGTTAAAATAGAGCATCATTGATGTTAAAGRGTCTATAGTGCTTATTAACAATGTGCATTAACTTAGAGCCCTGAGACAATGAATAGACAGCCTGACAGCCTGTGTGTGGGCAACTTCATTACAACTGCTTATACTAAGTTCGAATTTGACCCCTGATCTTTACAGGGCTATAATGCAATTTAAAGCAGTCACTTCAGGTTTAATTTGAGGGACCTTTCACTGAGAAAGGAGTTTTGTTTCATGTGTGCTTGAGTTCAAGTTGCTGAGAGAAAGTCAGTTAAATGTTCCTTTCCTTTATCCCAGTCCAACTTGTTTTCAACAGAACCCGTGAGCATAAGATGGAGGAGAGGGGGTTTTTTTATTGTCTCCCCATATAACTACGTGTATCTCATTCTTAATGGCTGGAATCAAAAGGAAACTGAGTGAAAGTACAGAAAATTAGTCCCTTGGGTCATTTTTAATGATCCACAGAAATGAAGGCTCTGTTAGCTCTTYCTCGATTCTAGCCTGATTGATTACTGATGCTTTTGGAGGTAAAAAGGTGAACCCGATCTATATTGCACACAACCTGAGGTGAAGGCTGAGATAATGATACAACAGAAACTATGCTCTCTGTCGAAGCGACCTTTTTCTCTAATGTTTCCCTTGTTGTGTTCATTTCTTCTGCCAAAATATGGCTGTCATTTGAGAAGTGAGTAAAAAAGTCTGTCTCATCACTACAAAACTACTTCCCCTTTGTCTGGCTGCTTTGGAACAATAGGGAGTTAGTTTGCAGGCAGGGCCAAATCCCAATTTCCTCATGAAGGAGAAAGTTAACATTAGTGAAACTTTAGTGAGAGCAACATCCTGATTTTCTTGTAAACCCTGCAGCACTACAGAGCAGCAATACCCAAGCTTCTGATTCATCCTGACTTGGAAATGCAGCACCCTTTGCCTGGACTAATTCCTGGCACACCTGGGAATTGTTTATTCAGTCTTGGCCAAAACAAGGAAAAGAGTATGCTAATAAGTTGTCAACATATACAATTGCATACTGGTGCTCAAGGTTTGGTTTGACCCTGTCCTTTTGGCAGCTCTACGTGTCATTGTGCTTGTCTTTGAGTTGGAAGATGCCAGGACTTGCCTCATATAGTGACTTCTCAGGAGCAAAGGGACCACATGYACATGTGTTTTCTAGAGCCAGGATCACATACATACTCTACCAGTTGAGTCATCTTCTCCTGCTCATCTTTGGAAATCAACTACAGATAACTTTTTAATGTATCGTGCAATTTTCACTTTCTTGCCCTTATAAATGTGGACTGTATTCCACCTCTGAGGATAACAGCCATTTCAGAAGGGAATTAAAAAATCCTGCAAAATGTAGCCAGGTATATTTCTGAATGCATGGAAGGAYCAGAGTTTTTCATACTACAGGCGCTGAAGCTTGAGATTTAATTAACCATCTAATTCATGGATAGGATGAGTAAAAATGCCATGAGCATTCATTTAGTTATGCTACCTTTTGGCATATTTCTTTTTTTTTTCCTCCAACTGTTCTATCCTTGGAATGAAATAGAAATGTTAAAAATTATTTTCTGCATTTAATTTACAGCGAATCATTTACCTGATTAGATTGCTTCCTGGTAAGATACAATTTTATGCTTTTTAAAAATAAATAATGAGACTTTTCAATTTAATTATTTTATCCTGAAGGGGAAATACGTATGAAAGTAGGATATTGTGTAGGTCTGTGTGTGTGTGTGTGTGATTATGGGTAATTCATTAAAAACACATTCTTCATCCTGCCTGCCCCTGGAAATGTGAAAGGTTAGCCTTTTTAGAGTTGCCACCTGTGAGATGAGGGATCACTAGTTCCTTCTTCCTCCCAAGGACCCACAGTGCTCATTCTTGCTATAATGAAGAAACTGATTGATGGATGTCACCCTCCATGTTATTGACATCCTTATCTCCCTATGCTTTATGCAACCTGCCTGACCTCCTCCAGGTTTCTGAGTACTCCATCCACTTCYCTGCCACCCTCTCAGCACCCTCACCTTCAGCACACATGCCCATTGGCAGCAGCCTGTATGTCTGTCTGTCAGTGGCTCCGTAATGAGCCCAATTTATTAGGTTACATAATCCTGTCTCTTCAGGGAAGGGGGGAAAACTGCATAGGACGTTAGAAAAGAAATCTATCTTGGCTTCTAATGCTCGAGAGATACGTGAGGTAACTTTTTAATACAAAAGAAAAAGAAGTAGGTAGGCATGTTTGAAATTAATTCAGGGTAATTCTTCATAACTTTCTTACTGCTACAAATTACTGTATACTACCTGCAGAAGGGGGCCTGAAACAAAAGAGCAGATATTAACTTCTCCAGGCTTTGTAGAAGGTCAGACCCACCCCAATTGCGTCAATCTTTTCCCAATATTTTTCATTATCCAGGACACTCAAAAAAGAATCTAGGTAAATCTTCAGTGTGATGCTTATTTTACATGTGGAGTCAAAACCTTCAGAATATAGTAGCYATTCAATGCCAGAGACATAGATGTAATACATAAACACAGGATGAGAACAGCTCATCCAAGTACTAGGCACTTTGTGCAAGATGGTCACAATGTGTAGACAGCTCTGGCTTCAAGAACTTGCAATGCAAGTAGATGAGCAAACAGRTAGATTAAAATGTCTTTTACACATGAACATGTAGGAGAAAAAAAATCAGTACAGGATATGTGAATATAATCAGCAATCAGAGCAATTAAAGAGCACTATGAAAATCTCTCTGAATTTATTTTAAAAGGGAAATCAGATTGTGATGGCCAAATATATTTAAATGATATTTTTAAAATAACTTCTGAATCTTATACTCAAAAAAAAAAAAAACTATTCAAGATATAGTTGTTGAAAACCTTCAAAGGAAAAAATGTGTGTTTTATACAACAGAAAATGCCCATTGCTCCACTCCAAAATTGAATCATTCTACCAAATAAAATGGACTAGCGACCATTCTCTACCCAGTTGGCATAGCAGTGTGTTGCATTTGGATTTCTTACCAATCAGAAGTAGTCTTCTGCTYATACTTGCTAACTTCTGAACTATGCCTGAAAATGGTCTGAAAGAGTGCCTTTTGGCATAGGCCAAAAYTGGGCCAGAGAGCAGGGTAACAAATTGACAGTAGGTCATCATGTGTCCGTATTCTGACATTGTTTAATTTACTTGTACAGATACAAACAAATTGATCAAAACGAGTTTATCTGTTGCTGTGTCAAGATTGAAGCTTTTAACCAAGTCATCCAAATATAAGACTGAGGTGTGGAAGCGTGGTAACAGGCAGTAAAATTCCTACTCATTACCTTACTGTAGAGCMTTAAACTAGAGTTTTACTTATTGAGCAACCAAGCAGTCATGCTTATACCTAGGCCTCAGGCATCTATATATACATAATYGATAACAAAACACTGAATGAACTCATCTCCTGTGCATGCATTTATTATTTTGGGCAGCCAAATGCTGGAATACAGCGCAACAAGCCTGAATTCAACACAAAATACAAAGATGCAACTCCTGGTGTGCCTGCTCAAACCCAGGCTACCAGCTCCCCTAGTGGAAAGTTCTCTGCATTGAACTTGGCTCAAGATTTCTCCTGTATCACTTCCTGGATTGTGTGCTTACAGAGACACACAAAAATAACCAGAGCACTCACTAACCCCAGAGGGCATTGATGCTGCATTACCACCCATTCTACGTCAGATTCAACATATTTATTATACAGGACATCTTTGGGAAAGGAGCTGACATTCTAGTGACTGGTGAACAAAAGAGGAAAACAGTAAGCATAGTACAATGTGGATATCACTCATACAGAGTAATGCATCTAACAGACTGAAACAAGGGAAATATCCCCAATCAAAACTATCTGCTCCTTAAGCCTAAACATTCAGTAACTTCTCAGCTTTGGAAAGTATGTGCATCTCTTCCCTGGGTTTCCYGTGGTTTACTTTATCATTTGCAAGGTGTATTATGACAAGTTATTTACTTTGGGCCATAGCCCAGAGGCATTTGAGTGTCTTTCCTTTCAAAGAATGTCATAAATAAACACGAATAATCTGCATAAAAGGAGATAACTTTATCTTATAACAAGTCAGAAGAGAAGGCTATGCACATCCTCACAGTTGCCCACATACATTTCCCTTTGTCTGATCTTGAAGGCTGTAGGCTTTTGTGTGTCTGCTGAACAAACCCCCCAAATCCCTCTTGTTACATAGTACAGCATGACTTTCACCTTCCACTAGTGAAACAATCCCATTAAGTGAATTGTATTAGTAAATTGTAGTAGTTCTACCAGCAAAAGCTACTGTTCTACTGTCAACATGATTTTGTCTATGCGGTGCTAGGAGATGCATAATTGTGTAGCCAAAGAACAAACAATTCTGTTAAAACCAGTAGCACTTGTCAAACAACAGCTCCTYACCACCTCTCCCTGACATCCCCCCRCAYTACCTCATGAGGCAAGAGGAAGGGGACAGAGAGGTTTTTAGACTGAACAACAGAGACTCACCATAACCTAGCTCCCAGAATAGCAGAGAAAAAGGCAAAGACAGTTAGACATGCTGATTGTATTGTTAAAACTTAAATTGTATTCAGATGCAAACTCTGACATGCCAAAAACAGTAAGGGCTGAGCATGAAAGATCAGAAAAGTGACATCTGGTATTGGATGCTCTGCCAGACATGACTAATACCATTGGTATTGTGTAGGCTTTGCCCTTGCTAATTTAATAGTCAAATGCAAAGATTAGGCCCCAATAACTCCATACAATATYATAAGAGACTGGTTTAACATAAATCTATATAGAATTTTCTATTATCCTTCCACATGGAACTCTGTAGATGGGCTCAATTTGCATTTACAAGTGTATTTTTCGTATTGCTATGGACATTGCTTCATTAATTCCAGMTGGTGGATTTACAGCTGAACCGTAGACCCCATTTATCATTTGTGGGGAATGAGGGAAATTTGACCAATAAGTATTGATTTATGCAACAGCAAGGTTTTACTGCACACTGAATGATGTATATAAGTACCTAACCCAACACTTTGGTTTCATTTTCATTAAAGTTGTAGCTGCAGACTTCCAGTACATTATAAAAAGCAAAATCTAAGTATTTCTAAGTCTTTGATTTTACTTTCATTAATATTATAACAGACCTAGTATTAACATTTTAAAACTTTCTCCTCCCCTTCCCTTAAGTTAGTCCTTAAAGTCAGGAATACAGATGCAGTTTTTTTGTAGCCAGGCTGATTCTTACTCTGCAAGTTTAAATTGTTGTTTTTGCCACATCAGACAAGCTAGTGGAATTTTTTAAAACTCTTCTTACAGGAAAAAAAATGAATAATGATATACAACTTTTCTAGAGCTCTTTACAGACACAGTTCCCAAAATATTTTGAGCTATGAAGTACACATAACTGTCCTTCATAGATGGAGAAATTGTGCCATGCAAAAWTGGCAGGCATATTCCAAGTCACAAATCAAACTATAGCAAAGTTAACAGCCAGAGACCATCCTGTCACACATCTTATCTGTGTGGCAAGGTTGTACCCATATACACATAGATGACTTTGGAATAGTTAATGATACTTTTGTTACATGTTGTACATGYGGTGACAGCTGTGGATAACAATCCTGAAAGATCATAGAAACACTGGTCCACAAGAGAAACAATACACAAAATTCTTGAGCAAAACTTCTTCAGAAATTTGCAAGGACTGGAGATCTGAAGGCCACTGTGATATTTCACATGAGCAGGACTTTACTATTTTAAAATTACTCTTGTACTTATTTGCTTTATGTGTTTTTAATTTTGTAAAAGAAATGTGAGTGCCACTACTCATGCAAGCTTGGGAATGAAACTGATTGATTTGGGATACTACAGTATCTAGTTGCAAACACTTAGCCTACAGTAAATGGCAGGAAGCTCAAAAAACCCCACACAGATTCAAATTTGTCACTTCTTTGTTCCCTGACCTAGATATACAATAAGCTCAACAAGAACAGAATCTTGCTCAAATGTAAAAAGTAACTCATTCTTTCCTATAACAAATTAGTAGAACTGTTAATTTTAATATATAAGAACAACTCACATTCACTGGTGTATGAATTATTGCTGTCAAGATTGTGAGCTGCAAACTTTCATACCAAATTATTTAAAAGGAATTTCTGACATTCTGTTAGTAGAGTGTGGAAAACACACAGGAAGGACACAAAACATAATCGAGCTATCACATAGAAATTCCATGTTGAGTCAGGCAACCTGAATATTATTAATATTGAATGATGGAAGAGAGAAGAGAAAGAAAACCTAAAGATACAGAGGTTCACTTTGGTTTGGCTGAGGACCCAATATCTGAACATTCATTTGGGTCTCATCCAAGCTTTCTGACCATCCTTGATCTTCAGAACTGGCCTGGAAGTCTTGCAAAAACCGGGTGTTCTTGTGAAACTTCCAGTAATTTCTCTTTCTGGTTGGGCCTGAAATACCATAAAAGTAGTCTTTCTTGTGGTATTTCACTGAGTCCTTTAATTCCAAGTACTATGTCAATGCTCAATAAATAATATACAAGGGTAGTTGTTCAACATTTCCATTTCCAAAYCTGATCAGACATGGGAAGTGAAGAAGAGAAATAAAAAAAAAAAAAGAGAGAAATGGTCAACTCAAGTCGCAAAATTTCTTTAACATTGAAGCGTTTGTGGTTTTGGAGCCAGAAGAAGGTCGTGCTCCACTGTTGCACAGTCACAGACATCACTAGAGGAACTGAGAAGGGTYTGTGGGCCWTGGACAGGGAAGAGAGAGTGGCTGGCTGCATACCACGCAGAAGAGACCTGTCAAATTACATGYTAGTAATGAGATTGAAGCTTCAAGTTAGTACTGTATGAGGTGAAACATACCCCTTATCTCTCAGCATGCAAGAGTTCTCAAGCTTAAGAATCAAAGTCTTCTATCACTTTTAAGTTATAGCAGTAAAATGTGTTGCTGAAGGGACTCCCCAGCCTCTGGCTCCTTGAAATCCAAAAGGCAAAGAGGCCAAGAGCACACTCTTTCCTGCCCTTATTATTGGTGGAGTAGGAGACAGGAGAGATTCATGCAATCTGGCCACCACAACCAAACTGATTTCTTAAGAGCAAGACATCTTGAGGTCTCAAACAGTAGACATTAGATCTAGGGAAATAGGTAGGCAAGCTAGGCATTTTCATCCTTTTTTTTTTATGGTCCTTATACTTAATATTATATAATATACTTACCGGGAGAACAAACACATCCATTTTTCTTTTGGGACAAATACTAACTTTCTTTAGATACTCCCACAAATTTAAAAAAAAAACATAAAAAATATATTTTTTTGCATTTATCTTCCAAGTTCAGTTGATTTGTTTTTCTCTCTGCTGAAAAAAAAAAAAAAAGAATCTACAGCTAAGGAAAATGAAAAATATGGTTTTAAATAGTTTAAGCCATGAATGAGTCAGTGCTACTAGAATTTTATATAGTCCATCTAATTAAATGTGACAGAATATGCTGAAGTTATATATTTACACACATATTATGGGGGCAGAATAAACCACTCCACAGTTAAGATGTATGGACAAGGGCACATAAACACAGATTTGTACAGATGCCTGTATATATTACACCTATTCTGTAGGTTATTTATACRTACTTGTGTTACATTGGAAGCTAAAATGTTATGAATTTTCCTGTATATTGAGGAGAAAATGAAGGCAGATATTCACTATGATATCTATTTTTCCTTTCCAAGCACGGTAAAATAACTTCCTCCTAAAGCAATAGGATGTGTGTACATGAGAATTATGGTTTTTATACATTTATAATGTGATCGTGCAGTTGGAGTTTTATGTTGCAGTATATTTGTAGCTGTAGCTGAATACCAACAGGATTAAATAGCTTAGAATAAGTTTTGTTGCTTAAAACAATTTCACAGTAAGCTGCCAAATCATATATGAGTACATATGCACAAAATAGTCTTTCTATTTAAATTATTTCATACGCAAAAAAAGCCTCAATTCCAAATGTCCTCTGTAATTGGGTTTCATTCACTTTTAAATATGGTGATCATTTTAAAAATACATCAATACTTTTGTAGTATAAGAAGTCCCAATGATGTCCTGGAAATTAAGGATATCGTTGGATGAACTCCAAGGAATATAGGCCAGGGAGTTTAAAATATCCCCACCTTGTCCCTTCACTTGTCACCTTTAAGTATGCATCTCCATAGCAAAGCATGTCATTCTCCAGCTCACCCTCTGCAGTGCTTGCCATATCAGTTTATACTTAAGCCTTGAGCCCTTTGTAGGGAAGCAGGAACCCAAACACACTTGTCTTGATCTGCTGGCTCTGCTGTTRAGGTAGGGAGTTCGGGCAGAAGGGCTTTACTAACCAGCCCAGGATTATTGACATCTTAAAGCTCTTCARGAAGACTCTTTGGAGTGTATCTGACTGTGGCCTCTTTAGGTGTCTCAATCACAATATTCTGTGATTTTGAAATCCAAACCACTTTGAAATCCAGCATAAAACTGCAGTGCATCAAAGGGTCTTAGTTAGGGGCTACATAAGCAGAGTTGCAGTAGGTCAGAGCAAATATCCAGCAGACAATATTTTGTCTTTTGGTGTGGTCATCAATGAAGGCCAGGAGAGGAGGGAAAGATCAGGGCAAGCATACAGGGACACTTTCCCACCTGAGGTTGTTCTGAGCCTTAGGGACATCTTGCATTACCTCTCTACATTAAAGCTATGATCCCTAGTCATCTTTTTTGTTGATTTTATAGCTACCTGTTGTATACCTTCTTGGCCACCCCATTTTTGTACAGAAAAGTTTTAGTCTTATATTATTCCTTAGATGGAAAGCCTCCTGTGCTTGTGACCCTCATTACCCATCTCACCCCGTCCACCTTTGTCCTCTTTGGTGTGGCAGAAGCAGAGCTGCACACAYAGTTTTGGAGGGGGTTACCCCACAACATTCATTATACAGTGAAAAAAACAARTCATCTGTTTGATTCTCCATGGTGKAGGACTGAATCAATCTTTTAGTGTCTCTCARTAWCTTGTCTCTGGATGATACCAGCCAATTCAAAGATTATMATTCTRTATATTATGTTATATTTCACTTTATATGTATTTATATTTCTTTTTTTCATCCATTTGTTCCTCCAGCTCTCAGTACTGTGTGCCTCCTGTAGTTATTCACATGCAGATTTTTCTTCCCTAAATAACTTAGCAGAAGCATCAGTAAACTTTTCATCTCTCTGATCTCTCTGTTCACCTCTTCCATGAATTGTCTAYGAAATCTGTACTTGAGCCTGTGCTCTTCAGGCCCCAGTACACATTACTGTGATACTACATGGATAGCCTCCTYCTCTATGAAAACTGACCTTTTACCCCTAATTCTTGTTTCCCGTCTTTTAGCCCATTGTTTGTTCTATGAATCTCTTGCTTCTTATCCTACAGTAGGTTAACTTTCTCAGAAGCTTTTGGTGACAGACATGATTACACCTGAAATATTGCAAGTAAGTAATACTCTGTAGACAAAGAAATGTATTGCAAAATATATTTAACAAATTACATGCAACTTGTGGAAAGCCTTATTTTAATTTCTACGTTATTAACCAATAACAAAAATCAGAGTGCCTTGCCCACACCATTCACCATTTAGAGTACTTTAGGTCAAAACAAATAATGTACATAAAAACTTTTTTTTCCCTTGAGTTCAAGCAAAATATTATTTGGTAATGCCATGCCATAATACCAGTCACAGAACCATCATATTAAATTGATATACGCCCCATAAGCTGGGTTGTCTTCGTTCTGAACTCAATACTTCTGTCTTTTCCAGTAAAAAGAAAAAAAAGACATATTTTTTTCTGGTTCAGAGTTTTGTAACTGCCAGATTGGTGGGTAAGTGGTTCAGGCTTGTCCTTGCATCACCACCAGCTGATTGTATAATAGAAAACACATGGAACAGTTTTAGTTTATTATTTCTTCACTTGCCAACATGACTTTAGTACAACTAATAAAATAAGAAATATTTCTTTGTGTTCTTTATTATAAACTAAATTTTAAAAAAATCTCTTCTGTAAAAAGAAAAACATATTATTCACTCTCTAAGCTGACATATAGAAACTTGTCTTCCTGCTCTGGTTTT
The DNA here is from genome assembly GCA_003342815.1 of Eudromia elegans. NCBI lineage: Eukaryota > Metazoa > Chordata > Aves > Tinamiformes > Tinamidae > Eudromia > Eudromia elegans. Next base: position 1,465,357 of record PTEX01000033.1, read on the forward strand.
AATAGAAGGGACAAGAGATATATTAGTTTCATAATAACTTGATTACCTTATAGTCTGAGTTCTACCTCTAGTTTATGCAGTACCTGCCCCTTAAATAATTGTAGCATTTATTTAGGCAAATGCATATAAGTGGTGGTATCTGACATCAGTCATGCCATATCAAGTCGTTAATAAACATCTATTACTGAGAACTGATAAAAGTTGTGAAAAAAAAAAAGCCCTGAAAACACATATCCCCTTTGGTTTCTGTAACTAGACAAACCTTGTTCAGGCTGAAAATGTGCTACTGCAAATAGCATCCTACAAGGTTTTGTTCAATRATGCCATAAGCAAAACAAAACAAAGTAAAAAACAAACAAACAAAAACATGAGGACTATAGCTCCAGATAACATTTATTGCTTAAACTGTATTTATATTATATTTACTAAATAAACTCCCATTTTGTGAGTATAGTCCTATGTTTTCACTCCCATGTTTTTCAACAAATTACCTTTCTGTGAAATTTCTTCTGTGAAATGCTATAGGCACAGAAGCTCATGGTTTTCATTTTGAATTTTCATAATTTCAAAGCAATTGTGATAAACTCACCATGATATGCAGTGTTTTTTTGTTGTTGTTGTTTGTTTGTTTGTTTTTTGCATTTTTGTCTTCTGTTGGATAGAGCATCAGGGTGGTCCATGCTGCTCAACCATAGCCCAGTAGTCAACCCTACTGGTCATGGCTATTCACCGTTCAAAGTATCAAACACCTTGTGTTTCTGCTGAAAAAATCAGGACTATTGKAACTATGAAGTTCACAATTTCCAATCTGTTCTAAATAATGTACAGTGGCTAGAATTTTTGAGATTCATGTTCAGAAGCTCCACTTTCAATTGAGATTATGTTTCTATTGCAATCCAAAAGGATATATTTGCTTTGTAACTTTGGGTGAAAGAAACTGTTATATCACTCTCATATGAAGCTTTCATTTTAGACAAATGCGTTTGGTCTTCATGGCTGGAAGCACAAAATATTGGCTGTCCAGTGGGCCATACAGCCACAAAACCCTCGCTCTTGATAGAGATAGAAAGTAGGTCTAGTCCTTTCACTGCCACAATTATGAYCTGATGAAAGAATTATACAACTTTTCACATGAACTRAGACAGAATTACTTTTAAAAAGGAGTTTCAAAGATGTTGCAGAAGCCTTCAAATTCTCTCTGGAGCACTGGCAACCCCCAGAGAGTCCGTTGTTATTCTTGTTTCCAGCTAGGAGAAACAAACCAGATGAGGGGAGATGAAGAACAAAAGCAGACAATGCAAGTGCTTTGTTTTTCAGAAAGGGAAAAAGATTTATCACACTCAATACAGTACAAATGCATAAATACTTTCCTAGTATTACTTTTCTGGGTAAGCAACCGCTGTCATTGCCACAGGGGTATTATGAGATTGTGCATAGCAGAGGAGGCAGCCCACACAGTAATGAAGGGCAGGGGAGCTGGTACTGGATACCAACTCTTTACAAAGAGCTTATCCACACTAATAAACATTTTAACACCCCTCCCCAAGGAACTGGGAGAGAATTTTAAATATCTGCAATTTTTCAGATAGAACCCTTGTGGATTACTATGCCCAGTTTGGGGTAATAAAAATTTTATTTCCTTAAATTCTTTCATACCTACTTCTCCTTCCTGTATATTGAGAAAAATGAAAATAATAATAATAAAAAAGTATTCTATCACTCTAACTGTAAGAACTGTAAAGACCAAACATCAAATAGCAAAGCTATTTAGCAGTGGGAAACCATTTTAAACAAATTAACAGAATCTTTTTGCAGTCCCTGACAGAGTGATCTATGCTGAGGATATTGCATATGAAACTATTTGTTAAAAAATGCAACTTGCTGGGTTTCTGTGTGAGATAGCATGTAAGCTGCAAATATCAAGCACAATCTGTTGTCCTAGGCCATAGGGCAACATCTCATAGGAACTTTTGGATTCAACCCTGACTGGCATATTATAACACTGACAGTATCTAGGGCGTAGTCTCCAGCATTTTTCAGTTCACTGCAGTTACACTTAGTAGCTGTGAAAAAACACTACAGTTTGAGCTGAAGAGAACGCCTTGAACTGTGATGCCTTTGCACAGCTACTTGACATCTTACTGACTATATACATTAATGTCTTCTAGTTCACATTTCTCAAAGCAACTCATGATCCTGAGAGACTCTCTTTCTAGACGACCCACTCAAGACACTGAAAAATCCATCTTCTATGGTTAGAAGCTCAGCAATGGAGCTGTTCTTCATCAGACTCTCCTGAACATCTACTGAAGCATTTTGCTYCCCAAGACTAGCAAGGTGACCTTCTGATTTGGTTTTATGCAAGTTGTGATTTTCAGAGGCCTGTGAAACTTAGGATATCAAGTTTTTTAAGATGATGAATTTTGTTCTTCCTTTTGGAACAGAGATGTAGGTTGTTTCTGAAGGGAAATATATCCCCAAGACTACTGGAGGAAGTCAGCCAAAGTTCTCTCTTGCCTGTCTCAGTAAGGAGCTGCTGCTAGACTTCTCAGAATCTCCTGTGTTTGGAGACCAGCTGGCTTACAGGTCTGCCCASTCTGTGAGGAAGATTGAAACCGCAGATCGTGGAGGCTTGGGATCTCCAGAAGCATGCAACAACTGCGCCCACTCTAGCTGAGGAAACAGTGCCAGAAATTCTTCCTGGGTGTTGAAACGTTATTGCCAAGAAAATGATAGAACATGATCTCAAATAGTTTTGGCCCGTGGCAGCTATCATTCTTCCAAACACTTCCCATGTTAGGTTTGGAAACATGCTGTGCAACAGCAGGTTCCCAACAGGTAAACTGGATGTCACCATCCTGTTGTGGAGAATAAGAGATCTTCACAATATGGACATGCTTTCTTCCATGCCAGTTGGCTTTAATACCAGAAAATGGTCCCAAGAACACTTAATTTACCAGAACAGGCTTATCCAGGGAAACCACTGTTCTTGCTCTGCTGGAATCTTGTCCATGGTTCAATTACAGTTCCTCAAACCTGGGATGTTTTTGCTAAAGATTTCAGCTTCAATAAATCAGTATTTTCTCATTAAGCTATTTCATCAGAAAATTTCCAAACCACTTCAGCCATTTGTATTTTCTTACCACAATCCAGGAAGAGCCTCAAGTCATTTAACCCAAAGAACTCCCATGTAGATCAACCATGGAAAGCAACCAATGAAAGTGAGAGAGACAATACACATTTTTTTTGACAGAAATCAGTCAATAGCAAACCACTTAACTTTGATACATATCTTTTCCTGTTATAAATCTATCTTCTCCCAGTAACACGCTGTGAGAAAACCACTTCCAGACATATATAAACAGAAATCAATGGAACTTTTTTTTGTACTGGGAAGTGTTTCTAGAGTTTGCATAATTCCTGTTGCCCTACTTTGATTCCTATTACTATGTTACCATCCTCTTGGATATATTATGATAAAATGTGGTCACAATAGGCCATATAACTTACCTAATATAGTTCACATAGATAATACAAGATAATACAATTTCTTACTCAGCTGAAATGTCCTCTAGTCATATAATATCTCATGCTATTATAATGAGAACTTCTGATCAGTTGGTTGCTTAAGCTTTTTTTCTGATTTTCTTCCYTCATCCATTTTATGGCTTAATCTTTAAAATAAAGCCTTCTGTTCAACTGCATAAACAAGGCTCATTTTTAAATGTGCTGACTTTCAACAAGGTTTGAAGGTTTACTCTGCTGTTCAGAGCATCACTAATTTTTGTCCCATATACTAATATCATTGAAATAAATTAGAATCTTACTTGAAGTAGGGCTATTTGGAAGAAGCAAAATTTTGGCCACAACTATGAAGACAGTGACTTCTTCCCACAGACAGGAAAACCTCTAGAGCGGCTCCCATCCTCTGTTTACTTGGATTCAACTTGGATTTTGGATTCAGTCTCTTTTCAAGTTTAACTTCATTCTAACTAGATTAACTTCCTTCTAACTCCTAACTGTTACTTCAAGAGGAGTATGCTCCAATCATCCCGATTTTCCTGTTTTTCCCTCTCACATCTCTCTTTTGTCCATAGTACTGCCGGTGTCAACTGGGTTACAGAAACATTCTGAACTCTGTCTTTTCAATAATAATTAACTACTTTCTTCTGTCAGTCTGGATTTCCTGGCACAAAACACCCTGTCAATGCTGAACGTGTCATTAATGACTGCAGTTTTCAATAGTTTAATACCATAGACAGTCAATAAACAAGTACTGTGTTGCCATACAGTAATTATTAAAGTTTTCATTGCTATAACATTTCTGGCACCCCAGGTAACTGCCATTGAGGCTCCACAATTTCCTACGCATATTGCAAGTACAGTTTTCATCCTCCTTGCTTTGCTTTTTAGCATTAGCCCACATGAAACTGAAACCTGCTTAGTGACATGTTAAGCTTAACTACCATGCTAAATATCTGGTTGGTACTCTAGACAACCCAATGATTTATTATTTTGATGCTTGCAAATACAGTGTGTTTGTGTGGGCAGCTCTTCAGCGTTGTGTCATAGTAGAGCTGTGCAATCCTCTTAAACATTTTCTGGAAAATCCCCCAAATTTCTACCTCCTTCTACCTCTTTCAACCTCCGTGTACATGTTCACTATGCATGTATTTCTTGAAGCTACTTTGCGGCTTCTCACTAGTTTAAGGAGTGTTTATCCTAATATTTCAATCGTTTCCACAGATGGGCMAAAAAAGATGGCAAATAGTAGGACTCAGGGGTTTCATCATTCTTTATATTCCAGAACTGTGAAATATATTGCATATAATAGAAAAGGATATTAGAGATTATAGCTCTCATATGTCTTACCAACTTCCACCTTCAAAGGGGAAAACAGGATGTAGAAGCCAAATAATTTGCTACAACTGCCTGTGAAGAATGCCTCAAAGATGAGAAATATCTTCCCTTACTTTCCTTACTTCCCTTTACTAGATGAGTCACTCAACTGCATGAGGTGGATTCAACAGATGCTAGGCATTTGACCTAGATCAAGTGTTTATTGAGGGTTTGGTCATACCTGGACCACTCTAGAATCCAGAATCTGGTTGCTGGAATCATTCTTAATTACAGATGAGAGACTTTCCATGTAATCATGAAAGCATTTKAAAGGTGCTTCATTCTAAAACTAAAATTCATTTTATGCTAAAATTTACAGATTAGATAAATTTCCTTGTAATATCACTTGCAGTGATTTTTTAGATCATCAAAAATGTAGGATGTAGACAATAAGAAATATTAGAAGGATGTTTCTATCTACATTTTTTTCTTTTTTCTTTCTACCATTAGAGATATAGTAATCTCTGTATGCAGAAGTATAGAGATAGAGACAGATAAAATTCCAGCATAGCTTAATGGAATTGGACATAATAGAAGCTTAAAAGAAAATTTTGAGAAGTCCTAAAGGAGTGTTGRTGCTATGAGGAAGGAGATTTTCTCTGAGTTGTTTACCCTGCCCTCTGTTCAGGGAAGCAGGGCTGTCTCTACTTAGATTTTATTGCACTTTTTACACTTATGCTGTAGGAGGTAAATAAGCAGATCTGCACTTAACTCACTGAATCACATAACCTTTTTCTTATCTAAGTCAATGATTCTACTAGATTTATCTCTTTKACTACTGTTTGAGACAGAAGGATATTCTATAGAGCTCCCGTGTCAACCTCATAGCTTTATAAYTAACCCTCTTTTCATGACTACAGCRTCACTCACAGTCAACAAGAAAKCATGATTAGTGATTAGAATTGCAGAAGCTATCATCTAATTTTCCCTGTTTCTGCCCTTCATCATCATACTTAAAGGCCTGCTGTACAAACAACTTCCTTGCCAGACCATCTTTGGGCTATAATGTATCACACAGTTTGATGTATAACAACTTCATTCTTTCTGACATTCCTCATCCCATTGACGTGGTTCATTTTAGGTGGGTTTGGCTGTACCARACTGGAATGCAAACAAGCAGGGTTAAGTGGGTGAGGTGGTGGAAGGTGAAGAAGCAACTCCAGAGGTTATGCTGGGTAATATGGAACAGTCCTGAAAAGATTTTAATTAGAGCACATGGTGAAGAATCATTTACTCACTAAAAGTATTCAAGAACTTGTTGGATAGAAGGCTCTATYTAGAGGAAACTTCTCTGCCCTAGACCACTGTGAGATGTCACTGCAATAGGTAGACTTAAGGATGCATGGCTTATTCCAGACYCAGTGCTTCAGAGTCCTTTTGGCATAACAGACTTTTTAAACTCCACTTCTGTTAATAATCGGCATGGAATCTGCTGCAAGAAAGGGCTTGCAACATATGTGTGCAGGATAGATTAAATAAAATGGAATCAGGGCAGCTTGTTTTCAAATTCAATCTCTCCCTTTTGCTAGCTCTTGATGCCACAGCTTACTTTGGACTTCAGACTTTCTRAAAGCAAGCTCCTGCATATGAGGTTAACACTGCTTAATTCAGAAGTGCACTGAGAAAAGAGCTGAGGAGCTGAGATGTAAAATGACCSTTCATAAGGAATAAGGAAGGAATTCAAGCTTCCTACCTCTCTGCATAAATTATTAGTATCTATTTCGTACATGGAAGCGCAAGTCAAAAGTTATCCCATTACAACTGGAATAACAGAAACATGTAGTAAGAGGTAATCCTTTCTCTGAAGAGCTTACAGAGATGGGAAAAGTGATTAGCAGGGTTCTATTACAGATAAATTAATTCAGGATCAAGTGACTTGACCAAGATCACACAAGAATCCTTTGGCAGTTCCAAGAACTGAGACTATTKCTCCATCCCCCTGCCCCCAGCATTATAACCGCAAAATTATTTTAATTCCTTAAGACAGCAGCAACTCGTATGAACTTAGTGAGAGTGAGCTGTGTAAAGGGAATCATTCTACTACACAGTCAGGGTTTAGAAAATGATGAGACTGAAAATAGCAGGCCTGGCTCCTCAAACTCTAATGAACTCTGTATCTCTGAAGTGTTTCCAAATAAGTTATTCTTTTCCATTTCCCTCAAATGGAAGTATCGATTGCTGAGAGATGAAGCRAATCTGGTAGAACAGGTCTTGCTTACAAATAAATGCTCCAGATGGAAGAACAGAGCAGAACCTGAGTATAAAGGACCTGTGGATTAGATACTAATCAGAGACTTTTAAAARCAGAGAACACTGATTATACATGACCCTGTCCCTGGGAGCCTAACATATCCATGTAAACAAAAAGCAGGTCTTCGGAGTTCGCTGAGGTTACGCTACAGTTCAGTTTGTGAGAACAGAATACGTACCCACTACTGCTCTGTGCGTAGCAGGCAAAGGCATTCAGAAATCTGTGAAGTAGAAAATATTGCCATCAAATATTCTTCTATTAAAAGATACACGTCGGTGATGAAATATCTTAACCAGCTCTGGTCTAAGTGTTACAGTGTTGCTTATGAATTTTTGAAAAAAATCTTGCTCCTCTCCTTTTGAAAA
>PTEX01000033.1:1473126-1488938 GCA_003342815.1 Eudromia elegans
AAGAAAAGAAAAGAAAAGAAAAGAAAAGAAAAGAAAAGAAAAGAAAAGAAAAGAAAAGAAAAGAAAAGAAAAGAAAAGAAAAGAAAAGAAAAGAAAAGAGAAAAGATGAACTGGAAGAAACTGAAAGAGACACATGCCACTTGCCTCACTGAATGTTATTTCAATACTAATGTGGAAATTTTGCTTTTTGCACAGACACTTTTCTTTAGGGTGAATAAAAATATCTTGAAGAATTCTGTATCTGTTTCACTGGTGATGACAAGTATGTTAATTGGTTGCAGATAACATCTGTTCTAGTGAAATCAAGATGCGGCCTCTCACTGGACTGCTAGTGCTACACTTTGCACTCTGTTTAGGAGGTCTACYGCTCTTTGCTGCAGTTTGAAGGGAGCTGAAGTGCCTTTGAATTTTTTGAGAATTTTCCAGTAACTGAAACCAAATCTGCCAGGAGTCCTGGGTCATCGCAATGTCTCTCTTTGAGCACAGGACTTACCTTTGAAGCTCAGAGGATTTCACTGACCATGACGCCGAAGTGTGCTCTGGCTGAAACAAGTTCATGGTGATCTGCCAACAGCCCTGCATGAGAGCGCCTCTGATTGCTTTCTGTTTACAGTAGAGGGTGAAGGGCCTCTCCCACTAGAAAAGCGTGAGCCTGGTAAATATAATGTCAGATCTGAGGAGCCCTTATCCTCTACAGACCACATTTACAGTTTTGCAGCGYACGCATGCCAACCCTGCCATCTAGTTGCTTACCAGATGTGCCTATTGAGTYTGTCAATCATGATGCTGAAGGCACAGCTCCAGACTGTTACCATTCCCTTCTTCCCACTGTGCATTTGTATATGTGTTCTTTAGTAATCTTGTAGCTTCCCTAAAATACTTGAATTTAATTAGCTCTCCAACATCAGAGAAAAAAATCCTGGCAACCTGTTATTCCAACAGCATTTACGAGAGAGCAAGGGACAAAGAGCTCCCAATCATCTTTAAGAGCAGACCATTATTAAAATCCCAAAGACAGGGTGGATGGCAAGTAGTGGTCGATATGCAGTTGCATAGTGACACAATGGGGCTAATTCTATTCCAGTCAGCTTCCCACCAGGAATAAAGTTCAACCATATACAATAGGGTGATGCCAGGAGTAGTGCTGCCTGGAAAAAAAAATTTCCTTGAATAATTTTCCAGGCTCTTACCTTGTGTAGGGATAATCGTTTGAACAAATAAAGGATGGAGAAAAGCTAAGCTAAGTTAAGCAACAAATCTCAGCACCTGAGTTGCAGAACAGGAACTTATAGTGGATTGTACAAAATATCTATATCTATTTTGGGAGCTAAATCTACATCTGATCTATGGGGGTCATGGTGTAGACATGAAATGGTGCCACTCTACTGAGACAAAGCAAAACTCTGTACTGGGCTCTGTAAATAAGGTTACTGCCTTAAAAGCATCTGTCTGCTTCACCCAATGTCAGTGAGGCTGAACTTGAAGTAAATGCATTCAATTTGTGCAGCCTAATTAACAAAGGTTGTGAATTTTAAAGAATTAAAGAATGTCCAGAGAACAGCAGCAAGAATGAGCAAAGAATTTTAAATGTACATTTTTGTACATTTACAAAATTGTAGGGATTTTTTTGTTGTTTGTTTTTTTGTTTGTTTTTTAATCCAGAGTTAAAACTGTTGAAGTAAACATAATAATGATACTCAGACACATGTGGGACAGCTGTGGACAGAAAAGTGATATACAGCTCTCCATATTCAGTAAGGACAAGACAAGAGCTGTGAACTAAACTCACAGCAAGAGTGATTTTAGTCAGAAATCAGAGAAGACTTTCTAATTTGGGACAACCATGAAGCCCTGGAACAAATCGATGTGAAAGACTGTGAAATCTTAATCTAACTCTAACTCTAACTCTAACTCTAACTCTAACTCTAACTCTAACTCTAACTCTAACTCTAAATCTAAATCATAATTTTAATCTAAATCTAAATCTAAATCTTAATCTTAATCTAAATCTAAATCTTAAAAATAAACTCAGTAATTTCTCTCTGAAAATGTAGTTGCTCCTCCACTGGGTTAAAAGAATGGTTTAAAAGAGTTTTCAGACGTATTTGCAGGATTTTTTTAATATAGTCTGTCAAAATAAGAGTATCCCAAGGGAAATAATCTTTTTTTCTTACAATGTAGCCTTAAAAATTCTGGGTAGTGTCAGACTGCAGTGAGTCTAAGCAGCAGACACCCCTTGTTAGACTGTATTTTGGTTCGCTGAGAAACTTTGCATTAAGTATTTGTTTAGGATGATGTAACATTTCTGAATRTGCAGAAATGCTCTATTTTCTTTCAGCAAACACTATCTGAAGATCTCAGGTCTCAAAAGTTAAGAGAATCTGAGACACATAAATTAAATCAATAGATCAATACACTAATTAGAGAGAGATTTTAGGGGAGCTGGTTATTCAGTTCTGAGGTTCACCAGTGCAGAGCACTCATTTCAAGAAAACTGATTATTTCAGAGAAAGGGAGAGTCAATCACTTTTTTCTCTAAAATGTAGCTCTGGAATTTTGGTTCAGGAGATGTTTTGCTACAATAACATTGTAATTACTTAATAGCATGAAAATATTCAGTCTGTATATGGARGAATGAAGAACTTCATTTTATTTCATTTATTTTACTGCACTTTCCCAAAATAAATGYCTAAAATTAGGCTCTTCAGTTCATAGAAAAGAATCTACTTAATTTTGCAGAATGCTTTAGCACAYAACAATCCCTTAGAGAGAGCATTCAGCATCTCTTGGATGCAGAACACTTATTTGCCTGAACCTCTGGCCAAATAGAGCCTGACTTATGGTCAGTTAGAGTATCTGCTTCCAAGAATCGTGAACAGGCCTTCACAGGTTCCTTTTTTACCAAAAATATCTTAGTAATGTGCTCAGCGTGGGTTTTTCTTCAGCTATCCTGGCAGGATGAATATGRCTAGGCACAACCAGATTTTGAAACCACTTTCTCCAGTAGTGGGTTTCAATTTCTGCAGTTTTTAAGGAAAAGTTTATTCTTTAGGTTATAAAAAAYAAACAGATTTTTGTTAAAGCTTTTGGAACACTGCCCTCCTCTCTTTCTGTTTTCCTCTGATATCTTTTACAAATAGGAAAAGTTCTATGTCCTGATAGATTTGCCTATATGCAGAAAGCTCCTGCTAATCTATTCCCCAGGTTTGGAAATGTGGGACTGCAAAAGGCATTGGCAGTTTCTCTGTAGTTAACTATGCAATCATCCTAATTCTTTTCTGTATTAAATGTTTACATTGTTTTAAAACTGAGAAACACATGATTATATAATTAACACAAGTGTTATTTTAAACTAATACTAGCATGTATATTCTTTGATGCTTGGCTTGTGTAACCATTACTAAAGTCAAAGGCAAGAGTGGAGAATGACTGTCATGTTGAACACAGACAATAAAAGGAAATACACTTGTTATACTGAAAAACAATATCCTTATTTCCATCAAAAATTTGAGAATGCCCAAATGTTTCAGACACTTTCAATTATGTTGGAATCTTTCAACTGCTTCTTTGACATGCTCTTGCCACATCTGCAAAATTGCTTTCTTTTTGTTTYGGTTTGTTTTAGACTTTGGTTTCTTCAGAATTCTTTTCTAGTTGGTATTCTACTGTCCATAGAAAAGATTTTCCTGGGAAAATCTTCAGGACTTGCATACTAAGGAGATTTGGTGCATGGAAGTGCAGAATCTATCCTGCTTTAAATATTCARAATCAGGATAGAGTAGGATGGAATATGCACACAGAAACATCCCTGACTTTACTAAAAATGTAGCCCACTCAGGAAAGATCTGGGGAGTAAGAGAGCTAAAAAAAAAAAGAAAAAATAGTAGTGATACAGCAGAAACTGTATCCTGAAACTCAGAACAAAACAAGAATTGCCAAAGTTAAAATTTTACTGAGCAGAGCTCCTCAGTGATAGTTGAAAGTACTGGGGATGTGTGTAAATAGTATTTGAATATAAGGCCTTTCCACAGGTAAAAAAAGTCAGTATAACGATGGAACTTGCTAATGAAAAAAAAGGAGGCAATGTCTGGTCACAAGTTAGTCATAAGTGGTAGCAGAAGAATTAGATAATTCAAGATTAGAAGTGGAGGTTTTCACATCTTCACAAATCTTCCACAACTTTTTTTTCCTGCAAAGTTTTTGGCATTGCAATGTGATGATGTGACACCATACGGCATGGAAGCTTCAGTTGCTTAAATGATGCCTTTTGGAGAAGAAAAAGCAGTAAAAGTTCTTTCCATCTCTACACTGTGTACTTATGAGGAAATTAATATTAAGACCATGCTTAGATTTAAATAAATAAATAAGAGAATTCACAAATAGATTCACAAAGTCTGCATTTGGAAAGCAAGCTTTTTACAAAATCATGGTTCTCTCTCTCTAGCTTTACTATTTTGCATGAATGCCTATCTCCGGGAGTTGCTGAATTAGCAGACTGACAAACTGGAAGCATCTAAATAAAGTGTAACAGCAAATGATGTCAGCGCAATAATAATTCAGTCACAGACTTGGCATCTAGACAGCTAATAATTTATTCCTGTAATTGTTATTACTAGACATTCTATATCAGGTGCTTAGTCAGGAGATTCGCACTCATCACTGATTTAGATGAACTAGAGAACCAGCATGTAGCAGTGCTTACCTCACACCACATAACAGTTAATTTCACTAGACTTTTTGAATTGAAGACCCATMTATCTTGAGTATACATACTGTTGCCCTTTCTTAAATCTCCTCAAAGCAATTTAATGCCCATGGAATAGCATTTTTCAGTTATCCAGGTTCCTTTATGTGTAGATTTTTGTTGACGATATGAATGATATTCTCCCAAAGATACTACACACACAGAGATTTTTTCTATGATGTTCTTGCATGGGTGAGGATAGTGCTCCCAAGAAATATCGTCCATGGCTTTGTAACTGTCACTGCATGTAAGAAATTTTGCAAGAAATTGTATTTCCCTGAAGTTTTGGGAAATTTGGWATATTTATATGCATTACGCCATCAGGACATTGATATAATTAACTGAAAAGATAAAGTGGAAGGTAACTGGGTCCAAAATGTTCACCATTAAGCATTTCACGGACTAAAATGAGTAATTTATCAAATGAATGAATGCTTAAATTTGATATATAATAAATACACTTGAGCTTGACACCAGCTTACCATTCACCTCATGATAGTTTTAGTCTACCAGTCAGTAGTCTACTTGAGTCAGAGTCTTCCTTAAGGAGAAAAATTAAGCAATGCATGTTAACATTCACTGAAAATTACACACTTTGACGTATTTAAGCTGGGTTCCTTTAGTGGTATTCTAAGTCATTTGCTTTCATGAATACTTTCATTTAGATGTACAAGTTGGATTGCTTAGGACCAGAGATGATAGAAGAAACCTTCATATGAAGTTTATTTTTTGACACTGTTATTGGTGATTAGAACGTGCTTGGAAAAACACTGCCACACCAGCTTAGGTGACAGGTTGAAGAGCTGCTAGAGAAATTCAGGTTTCAGAATTGCAATGACAAGTTTTTAGTTTTCTCCAATTTAAGGCAATTAAGATACTGTGCAATGTTGCCTTATTTCATTAGTTTTACAAACAAGGATAACTGAATGTTACAAGCTGGTAAACTCCCTAAGTTCTTCACTTTTATTCYCAATTCATGCTAAAAGCTTCTGCTTGCCTTTTGCTATGTACTCCCTTTTGCTTTTTTCTTAGGTTTTGATTTTCCATATTTTAAATAAAGTTACCTCTGCAGCATAAGTAATGTAATGAAAATAGGCAATCAAAGACCTGCCACAGATGCATGTGGAATGGTTAGACTAGATCTTGTGGAGGGGAAACAAATTGTTCATAAAATTTGTCAGTGTATACAAGYAATAAAGCCATTCTTAAAAATTAACTTAAGGTCAAGAATATTTTGTGAACAGATGAAAAAAAAAGAAAAAGCTTAATTCTTTTAGGTACTTTATTTGCAAGTAATTTAACCACATCTACTTCAAAGACAGTGGTTTGAAACTGCTATTTATACAGTGTGTAGTCCCATTAAAAAACCTCTTTCAACTTAAGTGCTGTGGCTCATAAATTGCTTTTTAAGGAACASAAATGAACATACCATGCCCTTAAAATCTATTGTGTGTGCTTGACATCAATAGAGATCTGTGATACGAGATTCTAAAAGCACCCCTGAAGCTGAAGGTCTGCAGTTCCTGAACTTTGTACCTTGTACTCAGACAACAAGGTGCCCAAGAACATGAAGATCTATAAATTTCCTCTCYGTGGTGTCAGTATTGCCAAAATAGGGAGATAGAGTTCTGCACCGACACTGAGTGATTCACAAAACAGCAGCTGAGGTTGTAGAATAGACCAATCTRATTTAATTTGTGAAGTGTCCTTAATGATGACTTAGACACCCCAGTACAGGAGGAAAGCAAAAAAAAAAAAAAAGCTTTGAGAAGAGGCTGCAACAACCATATTGCTATAGCTGTTGTAATGATGGGAGCCTTACAAAAGATAGGAGACTTTCATGAATGCTAAATGGGATTCAGTAGTCCARTACGAGTGCAGGTATAGATGATACKTTTAAAATGGCTTCATAGCATTGCCGAGTTGCATCTGTGTCACCCCTTGGGCGTTTGACTGCATAAAAATAATTGATATTCCAAGTATGCAGGAGAATAAATGCTTTGCAGGRTGGAGTACACTGACAAAGGGGGCAGCTGTGTCCCAGGCACTCCGCATTTTGTCACAACCTAGGCTCTGCCCGGTGTGCTCCCAGTAGGTGGTATATGTGTTAGGCTACTAGTATGCTCCTGGAGAAGGCAGAGATAAGATACAAAGGAGGGAGATTCCTCCTCCACTTTCTGTGCTTACTGAAACATTAAAAAAAATAAAGGGAAAAAAAAATAGGGAGCTGGCTGAGGAAGCTTTACCTCCCCCAGGCCCWATGTCCTGCTAATGGCACCCATATGATAAAGTGCTGTGCTCTTCTCATACATCTTTGACCACCTCACTCTAAATCTGCTCATTAATCCATCTCCCGTCCACAGGCAGAACTGTAGTGTTTGCATWACCAGTGTGAGGAAGCTAAGCAGCAGGAGCAAGGGAAGGATTTAGACAAAAGATATAATTTGAAACAGAGCACGAGTCACAGAATAGCTCTACTGTTGCTGCTACAATGAAGTTACTTATTCAGTATTAGATGCAAGTTACCGACATTTTTCATGTGACAGTCTTATTCCAAAGTAGGAGCATTCTGAAAAGCTCCAAACTCCCTCTCTTATATAAATCTAATTAGTCTCAGAGAATAGCTCCTTTTTTAACTTWATTTTTTAAATTTCTTCTCTAGACAGTATTACACTGTCAGTCTACAAGATGAAGGAATCTGTTCTGGGCTATTGTCTCTATCTACACCAAATGCACAACATCTTTACAATTTGTATTGTGCAGGCCAACAAAAATAGAAACCTGTACATGCTTAAAAGAGTGTATTTCTGTCTTACAGCATCACTAGACAGAAGAGTCACACAGTGCTAGCTGTTCATCAGTCATTTTGCATTGCACCCAGCGGTTTCTGTCAAAAATCCTACAATTATGCTCAGCTCATAAAAAACTTGCTTCAGAAGTAAAGAGCTGTGGAATAACCCAAAGCTTGCTGCAAACTTTAAGTCATTCTTGAAGTGAATTTCTAAAGTGTTTTGGTTTTTTTTTTTTGCTTTATACCAAATACAAATTAATGTGATTTGGTAGGTTGTAAAGCTTTGTTAACATTTCCCTAGGGAGGATTTGGACCTTTACTTGTTGTGTCACCTCCTATCCTTACTTCTACTTATCAAGACTCCAATTAGGTGCATTCTCTAATATCACATTGAAAAGAGCACATATAAGAATATTTGATGCATGCCACAAGAGCCCTTCTTTTGGTGGGAATTACTACAGCCTGAGAAATGCTGCTCTGATAGCAGATGCCAGTCTCATGTTTTTTTCTTCTATGTTTGTTCATTTATTTTCTTCTAAGAATATCTATAAGGAAAGCCAAGAGGCTAGTATAAGAATATGAAAATAAATAAATCATTTGGGTATAAAATGAATACCTGAAACTAAATAAATAACAAAGTTATTCTTTCAACAAGAGCTAGAGCCTTTCCCATCTCACAGGAATAGAGTAGAACTGGAAGGGATGACCTAGGTGATTTTTTTTATCAGGAAGCTATAGCACATAATCTAATTCACACAGTCACAAATTTTCATCAGAAAATGATTATTATGCTGGCACATTTCCACATCTTCAGAAAGAACAATGTGAGAAAAGAAAGCGTGCATATTTCCATAAAATATGGGCCATATGGGAAACRATTTCCTAAAATTAAACTCAGGATTAAGAATGCTGAATGAGAAGGCTAACATCCAAAAGAGATAAATGATCAGGAAAGCACTAAAGACATCAAAGAGCTGGAAATCCCAAAGACCTGATTTCATCCATGATTTTTGGTRTAGTTATTTATGTGTCTACACAGAGGATTAGCAGAGCCCTGTGAAGCAGTGCTACAAGRAGACACTAGTAAAAAGATGATATATAACAAAAAAAAAGCTAATTTTTAAGTACTGACCAACCAAATGTTCCCCAACAGTTGGAAAATATTAATATTGGTGATGCTGAATATAATCTCTGATCACTTAGGCAAGCATGGATATTTCATGTGGAACCAAAAGGGATAAAAAAGAAATACAGAAAGTACAAAAACTTAGCTTCGATTCACACATTCGTCGTGCAGACTGCTAAGTAAAGAATCTGTGGAGTAGTATGGTAGATTATAAAAAACTTTTGATTCGGTCCTGTATTCGTGGTTACAGAATTTTGCAGTCAGGAATAGCATCTATAAATGCCAATATCTTCTATTGTGCTGTCCTTCAACCCCAGGCACTACGGTTAAGGGTCACTTCCGCTATGCGGCATTCACGTTGCTCCGCCATTGCAATTCCTAGTCCTTATTAAGAGTTAGCTGTGGATCATATCTTGCTCTATTTCACATCCTTGTGTAGACCATTGTTGCCCAATTCTATTTGTATATTCATGACATGAGGGTTTCAGTATGTTCAAATCCCACCCTAGTCACCTACAAGGGGGATCACTGTCCCATTAATTAAAAGGTTTGTTTACCACCGAGGCGAGTGGTGAYCTACCAACAGGACAAGGGGTTCTCCGCCAGCTGGTCAGCTCTACCCTCGCCCAGGTAACACTGCTATTTCTAAAACTGAAGGTGTTGTACCCACTGTGGAAGTAAATGTTTAAAAATGGACAGCTTGGTTAATAGCTGAGTTTTTAAACGGTAGCAAGCTCTTGTATAGATGTTTTCAAATAAATGGTTTCCTTCAGGATAAAAGACATATCTATGCCCAAACTTGTCTTGAGAGCAAAATCATAGGACCTCACCAGACAAAGCATCTAATTGCAATTAAAATGTCTGTGAGGGCATCAAGACATCATTTTACACATATGATACAGAGAAAATTTCCTGGGGCTGTTCTAATTTTCTAGTAGCTATAAACTGTTCTGTTATTTATTTTTTTCAAGCTGATTATATATTGCAATAAATTATATCTTAATAAAATAAACTGGTTGTTACTTATATCTTAATATTTTTCCAATGATTTCAGGGTGACTCAGGAAACCCAGGTGATTATTTTCTGAAAGAATGGCACAGTTGCAGGTCACCGCTGATCTGCTCTTGTAATGCCTAGCCACCCATTGCATGATGAAAAGCATCAAATAGTGACCAGGATTTTCCCCCACTGAACTGAAATTTAGAGTCAAAAGGAGAGGCGATAGACTGTATGCGTATGGATGTAAAGGGGTATGTCACCTGAAGAATATTGATAATGTTGGATCTAGGRATATTCTAGGATCTAGGATTCTAGGATATCTAAGTGTATATCTAATGTCAAAATCCTGCACTAACTCTAAAAGAATCAGTCAAAGACAAAATTGTGGAAAATGAAATGAAGAAATCCAAGYGAAGTAGGAAAACTATTGTGTGAAAGGAAAAGTGAAATCTCTGTATGGAAAATGAGCATAAGTCTGAAGAGCACTAATAAAAGAGTCCATTAGAACTCCTAATTAGGAACAGCCTACTTAAAAGAGTCAAAAMCCCCATCATTATAGCTTCTGAAAACTAGATATTCATACAAACTGGCAACAATGCCTTGTTTTGAAGCCAGTGAAACCACAGACTCATGAAGAAGATGCAACACATGTGCTTGAGAACACAACCCATATTGTGGTTGTCATTCAATGCTGACAATAAGATTTTCACCATGAGAGACAGAGCCAACTTGTTTCTTGCCTTTCACTGGGATATGCATAGATAGTACTRTCTCTTTACTGTCGAAAATGGTGGGAACACAAACCTGACACAATAATTAAAAATAACAAAGACACCTTAGGACTTCATCATCTAAGCAGGCCACCAGATGCACAAGGCAGCTCTTCATCCAATGGACAAAACCTTGCTCATATTGATGTATGGAAGGGMAATGGTCATCTCCAGTCATCTGCCTGGGCATCCTTGTTAGAAATGACACAGATAAGGGAGATTAAAGGGGCCGTGGCTCCTGTATGCCTTTWGAAGGGTCTCTCAAGAAATTTCCTTAAGTTCCTGTGGAACTTSTGGTGCTTCAGTTTGTGGYCGTTTCCTCTAGTYCTATTGCTGGCCACCAGTGAAAAAAAGGTCGGGCYCATCCTCCTCACTCRCTCTCTTAAGGTATTTATATACACTGATTGGATCCCCTTTCAGCCTTCTCTTCTTCAGGCTGAACAGGTCCAACTCAGTCAGATATGAGGGATCTTCCTCATATCTGAGCTGTCCAAACGTTTATTATAAAGCCAGTCTTGGAATAAACAAGAAAACATCATTCTTCCTTCATAAACGTCAAGTCATTTAACARTAAACTGTAGTAACATTTCATGCTTCTACAAATAGAAGAATACATAAGCAAAATTGAACACATTTACGGATACCTAACTGCCCAGGAGCAGTGCTGGAAACCACGATGTCCTGTATACTCTAYGCTACATAAAGTTGTTTTCCCTGTAAATATTCTCCTTTTCTGCAAATGAATGTACAGCCTATGCATGAATATTATTCAATACTCATTTTTTTGTGAATACACTTTTGCAATATTTCAAAGTTCCAGCACTAGGGCACATGAACATGTAGCATTGAGCAAAATAGCATTGAGCTATTTTGAAGGAAAAACATACATGGAAGCATAATATGAGTATGAAGATACATCACTTCAAGATTTCCAAGACCACCCAGAAGCAGAATTAATGAGAGGTTTTCAGTATACCTGTTTCTATGTATCTATAACAATGATTCTTCCATGACTGAATAGAAAATAAATCTCAGGTCCACATTAGAAAGTCCACTTCATGTAAAGAGATTAATTTTATGTATAGTTTTGAGACCTACTATTTAAAAAGAAATTGTCTTAACCATAAACAGTTTACACTTTGAAAGCTGTAGTGATCATTCTGAAGAACTAYTCCCACAGTACAAATTTTATCTCATTTGTTTATACAATAAAATATAGCTTTAGGTTAGAAATATGCAAATGATATTTATCCAGCAGCTACTGCCCTTTCCTGACATGTTCTAACCTACCAGAAATAAAATTTGATAAAGTATTGTCAATAATTCTTTTGGAAGAGTTGTTGTGCAGCACTATTTTCCTTTAGCATTCCCCTTCTCAATTTTAACAGTTTTTTTCAATACTGAAGAAAAAGTAGTACAGGAACTATTCTTTTCCTGTACTTAGTATAGGAAAAATAGGAGTTTTTTCCCTGTATTTTTCCTGTTTTTTCCTCCTATTTTCATGCGTGCTAACTCTTGCATAACAAGCGCTTGCTTCAATACAGCATCAAATAATTTCCCCTAGTAGAAGTGGCAGCATGAGGTATGGGTTGACAAGCTCGTCTCTGTGTCTCCTGATATTATTCATTGTGGAATTTTGGGCCAACATTAGTCTCCACGGTCTTTTCAGTTTACATTCCTTGTTCTGGAAGATGCCAAGAAAGAGCAAGAAGGCATTTATTAAATTAGACAGGGAGACATTACAAAACAGGAAGGGAGCTGGATGGATGAGTATTTATCTTTAGAAGGTCCAAGCAAAAAGATTTGCTGAAATTGCTGGAGTTTATTCGGTTTGGTATTCTATAGATTTCTATTGCACTTCTATTGGCTAAACTCCGTGTTTTAAATTGTGTGTGCACTTGCAGCCTGTATGGAGGTACAAAGAAATATATTACTTTAAGTGGGACTATGAGAGTGTCATGGAATGAACTTGTTATATATTTACCATCTGTGGAAAACTGTTCACAATACAATGAAGTCTACAGAGAGGGTAAAAGAATTTTTGTCATTAAAGATATTCCTTTTTCAAGCAGCTAAAAGATGCAAAGTGTATGACTGATTTTGAACTCCGCTGAAATGAAGTATCCATTGCATTTTAAACTAAGAATGAAAGATTACTTTCTATGGGCTCTATTCAGCAAAAAGTCCAATTTTTGTGGGTTTGGCAACAATTTTCTTGTGGACTTCAATGCTTTAACTTTCATTGAACTGAAGTCTCAATCAAGAGCTAGAAGTTTCTCCACACCTCTCCCTTGAGAAACAGCCTGGAAGTTCTGGCAGCAGCTCTTCACTAGTATTGAAAAGATGTCATGATCCCGAAGTACGTAGTTTTGCTTTATATTTACTCATTTACAGTGTACCTTAACTCCATTTTGGTATGTTATAGCATCTGGAAGTGCATATGTGTTATTATATACATATAAACTATACATCTTATATGCGTTTATACACTTATACCATTAAAAAGCCTATCATTAAAAGCAAGAAATAACAAACGACTTTGTTTCTGAACAAGGTAAAGTCAAAAGCAAATACCAATAATCTAAAGGAAAAAAAATAATGAAGATTCCAGAGATGTTGCAATTATCTCCAATATAGCTTTCTAAACTAATAAAATGCAGAGTTAGGGTTAAACTAAATAAGCCCCCAAATATTAGCATATGAAAATCCACTGGATGCACCAAAACAACTGTAAGTTTGTTTATCTTAAAGGCTTCTATTACACGTCCACTAGTTATACTCGTCTTGAAATGAAGTATCTAAATGTACAGTAATAGAAAATACAGTCATGATAAATCTGTCCCAGTACTTGTGATACTACATTAAATAAATAAATAAATAAATAAATAAACCTCCTTTTTTAGGACTTTCACTTTCCCCAGTGTTCGTTACTGGCAAGAAAAAGGAAGCATCTTGGTTCTCCCTTTGTAACATAATATTATAATAATTATATTCTGCTACTTCGTCTCAGTGAGATTCAGGGTGATGAGAATTGCAGAAACGCCTAGGAGCTAAATTATTCTGCATACGATATGCAGGTTTTCAACAACCAGCCGTAACAATTTTCTGGAGCCATATACTGAGTAGCAAGGGTGTAAGTACAACTGACATCCCCTAATTTTTCACTTGTGGCTTTGCAACATAGATAGCTTTTGACAATTTTAGATGATATATATTTACACATACATAGCACATTTTTGATGCAGATTAGGTGAACTTATATATTTTTAATATTGCACAGGAAAGATTAGATCAAGGTATGTGCATATACAGTGCCCCTAGCTGAACAACCTAATGCTTATTTGAAGGTTCATATTCACAAAGTGTCAGGGTAAACAGATGCACAGGGAATTCAAAAAATCTCCTAATTTCCACTGAAATGAATGTAAGTTATGTGCCCATGTGTACAGAGCATTTGTGCGCATCTTCAAATATGCAAATGATTTTAAAGTATGGTTGTAAAGCCAGA
This sequence comes from Eudromia elegans, assembly GCA_003342815.1. Taxonomy (NCBI): domain Eukaryota; kingdom Metazoa; phylum Chordata; class Aves; order Tinamiformes; family Tinamidae; genus Eudromia; species Eudromia elegans. The sequence continues at coordinate 1,487,066 of PTEX01000033.1, forward strand.
TCCTGAGGGAAAGTGTGAGTGAAAGAGTAAGAGAGCTAATCTCAGGAAATCAGCCTCAGTTCTCCTCCTCTTCAACAGCAATGGACAGGCATGCTGAAAATTTACCTACCTCTTTGGGTATTTTGAAATGGAGTACAGACAGTAGTATGATTAAAAGTGATGCATTTTTCCATGTTTTCCCAACTGTGGCTCCATAAGGAGACAGCTCAACTTGAGATAAATCCTAAGTACAAATCTAAAAGAGAAAGAATTAAGGAGCTGTTCTGAAAACAAATTTTTAATGTCATAATACCAAATTCATCCTTTATAATGCTTTCTATTAAAGAATCAACTCTGGTGTCTGAAATATTTTTCACTGTTTAGATCTAGAAAGCAATAGAGGTATTCTAAGGTACAGGAGCACAAATAAACCACCACATTTTTGACCACCTTCCATGCAATTGTGCATCATCCCACATTTATCCCAGGCTATGAAAACACACAAAAAGAATTGCTGGGAAAAGTAACTTTTGCACTGCAAATTGTCATCACACCTTACCTTACTTGTTGATACGCCAGTGCATTGTGAAGTTATTTGGATGGAAAAAGGTAGTTTTGTTAAGGGAGTCTGTATCATCTACTATTTGCTCAGAAGGTGGTGATGTAAATTTAGCCAGTTATGTCCCTTAGGACATTTTAGGAACGATATGCAGCATACATAATAATTTTGCCAATGTCTCTTCCCTCTTCTGATAGAGAACAGTAGAGATGCATGATTTTCCTTTAAGGTTGAGGGAGAGGTGGGAGATCTGTGAGATTTAGCCTAGTGAGCTATATATAGACAGAAGGAATTGCAGGTATATATTTTAAGAGATCTCATTAGAAATTCAGAATATGATAGGAATGTTAAGAGAAAAAAAAAGCATACAATCAAATCAGAGGACATTCTGGAGAGAAAAGGTAGAAGCAGAAAACAGAGAAAATAGGAGGATTTTTCCACAACGTAGCTGGATTAGTGTCAGTACTACCCATTCTGAACTTTCGGCTATGGATGTAGAGACTCAGGCACAAAATGTAAGTTAAATATTTGCCATGGTTATTCTCAGAAAAACATAGAGCATTCCATTTGTGTGGCTCTAGAGACAGATTTATGGAGGAGGAAAAGAGGGTAGAAGAAGCTCATTTCCACACAGAAGAGTGTTTGGACAGATTGAAATTTATCCAAGAGAGCTATGAAACAGAGTAGGGAATACATAATAGCTTTCATTTAGGGAAAAGTAACACCTTAGGGATAAATCTTAAAGCACCGGTAGCTAAGAAGTTACATGGAATATTAGCCACATTAGAAGAGCATATAGCAAGAACCCTTCCATAGTAATAGTGTTCCCACCACAGTTAGAGCCTTCTCCCAAATTCCATAATTTTGCCACCAAAAAAATATGAAAAAGTAACTATATAACCTTATCTAATTTTAAAATACTGTATTATTCCGGTCATGTTATGAACAGAGATGGAGCAGTACAGGTGATCCATGAAGAAGGTAAAATCATTTGCCACATTGTGATACAAATTTTGTACTCTGCAGAGTACAAAGTTATGGCAAACTAACAAGATAGAGTTTATTGAAACACTGAATGCTCAAGGTTTATTAGAAATGTGAAGACAAATACTTTGAATTGTTGATGCCAAGGTAAAGACAGTATTTAGACAAAGTCCTGTCTAAATGTCAACTAATTTTTCCTTCTTTCCTTCCTTCCTCCCTTCCTTCCTCCCTTCCTTCCTCCTTTTCTTCCTCCTTTTCTTCCTCCCTCCCTTTCTCCTTCCCCTTCCCCTTCCCTTCCCTTCCCTTCCCTTCCCTTCCCTTCCCTTCCCTTCCCTTCCCTTCCCTTCCCTT